>JAHWXV010022225.1:0-19822 GCA_024586415.1 Phrixothrix hirtus
TGCTCATAAAATAATAATTTGTGAAAAATATGCATTTCATTATAAAATTTACAAAATATGTAAAAAATGCATATATATGCACTTTGCATATATTCCGCCCTCTAGTAATCAGTTAATGGCTAATTAAGGGTTAATGGCTCCAGCATTAGACAACAAGCATTTTTGTCTGTCCTTTGTTGTTATTACATGAATATTTTATATAATTAAATGATTTACTTTTATTAGGTTGTTTTGTTTGAATTTACGTCTAGCGCTCGCATAAAAAATATATTTTTATTTGGCAAAAAATAAAGGTAGAGTTACAAAGTTTAAATCGCCGTATTTTTAAATTCTGATAAATATTATTAATATTTGCAATTAGTTGCGTTGCGTATAATATCAGTTTTGTGAAAATAGTTCTAAATAAAAATAGTAAATAAATTTCATATAAATTTGATGTAATTTTTATGTAGTACTTTTTATACAAATTAATGTGAATCAAACAAACTTTAATTTTATACATGCCTACTAAAAGTAAACTTATGCCAAGTTTAGATATTTAATAAACAACTTTTTTAATAATTAATTCATAAATAATTTATAATTAATAAACTTTATAGAAAAAAATCAAATTTAGGCGGTTTAAAAGAACACGTTCTATTATTTTTTATTAAACAGATTGACAGCCATGAACTTAAAAAATTACAGTAAACATAAAATGATATTTTGTAAACAGAAACAAAGTAGTATTTATGTTCTTAATTACGTCTCAAAGTAAAGCATAGTCAGACAGATTTTTACGCAAAAATTTACGTAAGGTTTTTTCGATTTAGATTAAAATTTTTACAAATTTGTGTTCACATGTGTTAAATCGTGCCTCTTCTATATGGAACACTCTGAATACAATAACATTGATAAAACTTTATAATCACTTGTATTAGTATTAACTATATTAACCATATAATTTATACTATTAGACCGCACTAAATATAGGAATCTTAGAAACGTTGGATTAACACTTATTCTACTAATAAAGTTTTATTTAAATATACATTATACTTAGCTACTCAATAATATGTTTCTGTAAAATTTATACAGGATGTCCCAAAACTAAGTGACACTCCGCAAAGTGCGGGTACCTTATGACCTGTAGAACACAATTTGCTTATGAAATTTATTTCAAAAATGTATAGTTTTCGAATTATTAACAATTATTGTATTAAGACCAACTTTTGCGTGCGCACCGTGCCAGATAGTAATATCGATGTCCTTGTTGTGTATTACTCATGGGTATATCTTGAATTAGGAACATATGTTTGTTTTAAAAAATATTTATGCTAGAAAATAACGTTAAAAGTATTTTATGTTACTTTACCTGACATATTTTAGACCAGTATTTCTTAATCTGCGGTACACGAATCTAACAGGTAAGTGAAACATTTTGAAATCATTTTTGCAAAGCAAAATAAATAAATACATAATGTGTTTTTCAGTTGTTCTTTTTGTTTATAACAGTAATTTTTAGGGAATAGTTTTGTTATTGATCCGTGTAAAAAGAACGGCTTATTCTGTTTTAAAATATCTCTATTGAACACGCTACAAATTTTAAAACAACATTTCATGTCTGACATTTAAGATAAAACAATTTAGCAAAGAATTTTGCTAGTCAGAAATAAAACAATCAATAGGTTTAAAAATTAAATATTAAAGTGCAATAATTGACTTAAAATCGTTTTGTTATTTTTGGGGCACCCTGTATGTTATAATTTTATTAATTAATAATTTTTAAAAAAAAATCGATGAAACATCAATAAGCTAAATTGCTAGTTCTTTATTTAAACATGTATGTGTATTTGGAAAGCTGTGCCTACTATACTCGTATTTAACTAGTTAATACTAATTAATGACCTATTACTTCAAACAATTAATTAAAATAGAAAATAAAAGAAAATTTATTTAATCTTGTTCCAAATAAAGTTTAATTACATATTCCATGATGTGGTAATAGAGACAAAAACGTGGTTTGGTCTCTAAGATTACAAGTAAGAGATCTCATGCAGCAATTGATTTAGCAATTGTACAACAAGATATTAAATGCAAAATTGCTTCTTGACAGTAATGTGACTCGAAAGTTAGCTTGATATAGTTTGCTCAAGACAAAAAAGGGACTTAATACAAAGCCAGATTCGAACTTACAGCTCTTTGCTTCGTTTGGAAAGTATCAATTTATCATAAATTGGTAGCAAGGATTACTCAGAAAAATCGGAGGGATCGCGCGTTAAGGTTTGCGTTAAACACAATTTTATTTTACAGCCCCCGGTAGAGTTTTTAAGACGTTTAAATATATTTTCATTATAAAAAATGATATAGGACACGAATGACCTTTATCTAAAATTTGATTAAAATTTTTCGACATCTTAAACAGAACACATTTTTTCATTGCTGAGTCAATGAAAAACAGTGGGAAAAATATTCTTCTGATAACACCTTGGCAAATCGGAACATTTGTCATAACATAAGCCTCAATATATTTTTTATCATACGAGTGCTATCCAGAAAGTCGATTACGTTATCGTCTATAGCCGCTTTGAGCGTGCGCAGCGCGCCTATCTTGGTATCTGCGCGTCCCTTGGATCAGCCAGGATCCAATTGTGTTAGAGCGAGGTTTGTGTCGTTCCCCGTTATTTCACAGTAACAGTTTGAAATGTGTGCCGCAATAGAAAATCCCGCGAGTTGTGGGGTGCGATCTGTAATAAGGTTTTTGTTAGCGAAGAAATCTAAACCTATTGAAATTTATCAACAACTGTGTGAGGTGTACGAGAACAACGTTATCACTGAAGGTGGAGTGCGTCAATAGTGCATTAGGTTTAAAAATAGCCGAACTAATGTACACAATCGAGAGCGAAGTGGACGGCCAAGCATTGTGACTGACAAAATTGTTACAAAAGTCGATGAAAAGGTTAGATAAAACCGCTGATTGGCAATAATAGAGCTTTCACTCAGTTTTCCACAAATTTTACGCAGTTTGTTGCATGAAATTGTTTCTCAGAAACTGGAATACCACAAATTTTGTGCAAGACGGGTCCCAAAACTCCTGACAGAAAATCACAGGAATCCGCGTATCGCAGCGTCGTGAACATTTCTGAACTCTTACGACAAAGATGGCGACTCATAATTGGATCGAATCGTAACGGAAGACGAAACGTGGGTCAAACATGTGAACTGCGAGACCAAATTACAGTATATGGTGTGGGGACACACAAATTCCCTAAAGAACCGAGAAAATGCATGCAAACCTTGTCTGCAAGGAAAATTATGGCAACCGTTTTTTGGAATAGGAAAGGCATGCTTTACTTGAACGTGAAACAACAATAAACTCTGAGAGGTATTGTCAAACTTTGCAAAAGCGATTGAGAATAAGCGCAGAGGAAAGTTGAGTTCAAAAACTTTGTTTTTCACGATAACTCCCGACCACACACGGCAAATCGCATCCGATAAGTACTTGAAGATTTTCAGTGGGAGGTTTTTCCTCATCCATCATACAGCCCGGACCTTGCACCCCGCGACTTCCACCTCTTCCCAAAGATGAAGTTGTGGCTCGCAACGCAGCGCTTTGATGACGATGAGGAATTGAGGGAGGGCGTGACTAATTGGTTGAAGTCTCAGGCGGCAGAATTTTATGACAACGGAATTTCAAAGCTTGTTTACCGTTATGATAAGTGTGTAAATTTGAATGGTGACTACATTGAAAAGTTGTATTTCGATGCCGCTTTCAAATGTATATAGTTTTTTTACTTGTACTGAGTTTTTATTTACAACAATCGACTCTCTAAATAGCCCTCGTATATCTTGAGTAACAGAAATATTGAACGCTTCTGACTCTGATTAACTTCATCCACGTTCAATATTGTTTGGACCTATCTTTAAGTTTTAAAAACGGGCTTAGAAATGTGCGTTAATAAATTTTCACGCATAGTCTACTGCGCAAGCGCTGACGGGGTAGTTATTAATCGTGAGAGCGGCTATTGATTTAGTGACATGGAGTAATTCTGGGATACACAACGTGCGTTGTGTATGTGCGAATACTATCGTAACAACGATTCTGCGACCCAAGCTGGACGAAAATTTTGTAGTCATTACAATGTGCGGACAATAAATCATGATCCGAGCATTTAATTAATTAAAAACAGGGTGAAGAAGTTCGAAGCAACGGATTCAACTGTAACTCAACCACGATCAGAGAACTAGTAAACGTAAAGCGGATATGAGCGTCTGTTCGAAAATAATCTGGCAGCACTACTTAGAAGCGATTTAGAGGTGTGCCCAAAACGTCTCTAAGTCGAATTTTACACAAAGATTCAAGAATTGAAGGAAAATGAAATGCGTGAGAAGTTTACCACCTTCAATAGTATTTTATTTCCATTTTATTTACATAAACGGACATGCCAATAGACAGAATTGCAGATGTTGGAGTGACAACAATTCACAACTCAAGCATCACAGACCCTTACATTCGACAAAGGTTACTGCATGAATGGATTTACTAGCTAGTGGAAGCATTAGACGATATTTTTACAAAGATCAAAGGATCCGTGCCGTTACTGTTAACACATAACAAATAAGCTGCCGTACTATAGAATTTTTTCGCCCTACCATTTCAAGAGTTGCCAGGATAAAAGCTGGTTAAAGCAAAGGTCGTGGTTTCAGCAAGATGCGGCGTCATGTTACACCTTTAATGATTCTCGCAGCAGTTCGTGAGACGTTTGGCCAAAAAGTCATATCTAAAAGCGGTGATATCCGCAACCTAGACTTTTTTCTTTGCGGGGTAGCAACCCAGCGTCTATAAATGAATTAAAAGCGCATATACAAGGAAATACAAAATATTTCACCAAATACCTGTCGGTTTAGATTACAAGAGTGCCAAAACCTGGAAGGATCACATTTTAATGATGGAATTTTCCAAAAATAAAAACCTTTATTCAGCAATAAACAGTTCTTCATTATCATTTGTTTTATTTATAAAATGTTAACGGATTTTTGGTCCACCCTGTAATTTCAAACGGCATTACATCTTTGAGTTAACCTCTTTAGCTTTCTAAAGTTTTAATTGTGAAACGGGATCATAGAATACTTTTAGGATATGAACAAATGGATTGTGCAGTAGTTGCCGCTTACTAATCTTGGACTGGTTTGGGTTGACACCAAGCTCCAAAACGCTAATGTAACAAAAATTTCGCGATAACACCGTTCGTTTTTAAAGTCGTTTGGCCGTGTTTGTTGCATTTTCAATAAAGTTTTTTGGTGTTAGGTTTTACCCTGTAGCTTCTCAAGATACTGATTTGGAAGTAGCGACTTGAGTTGAATTTAATTTGAATTAAGCACGACGAGAACGCGTTAGAGAAGCGCCTCCGATAAAGAACGCTGTTTCAAAATTGTAAGGTCTGTTGTTCAGGAAATCGTTTCAAGCTCAGTTTTAGCGAAATTGTTTTGGAGTTGTAAGGAAAGAATGCTGAAGGCAAACTCACTTAAAAGCTCTGTTAATTTCAACATTTAAGCTCGTGTCTCGCATTTAATAATCATTATCGCATTTACGTTACAAACGTTTCCTGTAGAGTAAATTGATTCTTTTTCTTAATTAATTATAAAGTAGGGCGTATGTTAAAATTAATTCCCCTAATGTTAATATATTTAAGAGCGATGCCAACTCTAGAACTGTAATAAGGGTAAATGTCTCGGTTACACCTTTACCAAGTATTTTGTTAAAGTCAAATTTTACATCAGAACAAGCTGTCTGTCTTGGCTTTCACCTTACAAGCCCCAGGGAATGTGGTACGATATTTTAGGAAATCGAAAACTTTATTTACTTCAGTTCATTTAAAATTATTTTTTTAAAAGTTGGAAACGTCTTAACGTGAAATTTGGATGAATTTAAGTATCTGGGTGAATTTTTTCTGGAAGATTATATTTCGAATTATATAAAATATATCAAGGCACAATGGGAAAATGCATTTAAAATAATAAACTTTATGAAACTGTTATAATGTAAAACAATAAATCTTAAATAAGTTTTAAAATGTTTCTGCGGGGACTTAAATAGAGTTTGTTCAAGTTTGTTGGCGTGCTTTTAGCCAATAAAACCACTATAATAGGGCTTTCAAGAAATTAAAATTTAAAACCGGTGAAAAATTTAGTTAAATAATAAAATAAATACATAGATACTTCAGATACTTTCTTTTGAATATTCATCTATTAGTATTCATGGTGGTAAAACTATTACGTCATATTTTAAGGATTTTAATTGAAGCATTGAAGCCAACTTCTTTTATATGCAGATTTTAAATGGAATTTTCAATTTCAATTAAATTTAAAGCAGCCAGTAGCAAGAAATTAGCTTTTGTAACAACTTGTCAGTAGCGCAGTACAACTTGTACACCCTGTTGCTTTACAAACGTCTTTCTTCTATATGCAATTTTCACTAAGCCATTTAACATGAATAATTGATTAAATTATGATAAATTAGTAAGTGCTTCTAAACAGATTTCGTAGGTAGCATTATTTATTAAAAATTATATTTTAGATCTGCTTTTAATTTTTATTCACTTGATCCGTAACTTTTTGACCGGGCCTCGTATTTCGTAATTGTAATTTGACCACGTCGTAGAGTGGTCGCATCAAGAGTTCTGATGAATTTTTACGCATTTTTCTAAAAACATATACGATATACTTTTAACCGTCTACATTCCAAAATTGTTTTGAAACTGCAGCAAGAGATCGTTATATGTACTATTTTTGATCAGATTTGCCTAGGCACGTTTTGCCTTGTTTAAAATTGCGAGTAACCAGGCAGTGGTAACCTTAAAAATAATTTTGGTGCATTCAGTTGAAAGGGGCAAGACCAGCACTACAATGTGATCTTAGAATATACGAAAGTGTTTAGCTTCTGCAACTAAGTAGTTTAAAATAATTTCGGCTCTAAAGGGCATGTGAAATATTTAAAAAATTACAATAGTTTCCTTTTGAATTTTTGTTTTAGATTCTTTGTAATAAAAGCGATTGTTATTTTTTCTGTTTGAATGTGATTCCTATCATAGTTAACGTATGCAGTTCATTTGAATAAAAGGTCAGACCTTGGAAAGTTTCCAAGTTGTCTCTGAGGAATGTATTTATAAAAAATGACGATTTAAATTTGCGTTTTCAAGTCTTTTCATATTGTAGTAAGACATTTCGTCGTAATCATTAGTTATTGTGTACATTTGTATAGTTCTCTAGAAGTTAGGCTTTGCGTTTTCATCATAATTAAATTGTCGGAGACTGCATTCTGTATAATTTAAATCATCATTTCTACAATTATTTGACAGGCTTTGTTTCAAAAATTTTGACAATTATATAAGGTTTTATTTATTAAAGTTGCTTTGATCTAAATTTCAATTGCAGTTAACACTTTTGCGGGATGTTTGAAGTGTATTTTTTAATGGTGTTTGCTTTCATCAGCTCTGTAAATTTTGTGAATTATCACGATAATTAGAAAGTTATCTAGAGATTTGGTTTAGGTTATATTGATGAAAAGGATTATATACAGGATTTTCAAACTTAAGTCGGTACTATTGCTAACTTTCTTATTAAGGTAGCTATGAAGTCGGTCAAATTGGCAAACTAGTGTATTATTTTACGCTGATTACGATAGTTGAAACAAAAAAACAATTGACAGTCACGTTTTCGAAATATCGATAAAAATGTACTCTTTTTTAATGGAACACCCTGTATATAATACATTTTTGAACATGCTTGTAAACACGCCTAGTGGCCTTCAAAATGGTTCTACGCTAAATATTGTTAACATTCATAATGCTTTGCGGAAGATACCCCAGATATCTACCTTTTGTTTCAATTTTATGTTTTCCGAGTTTGTTGGTTTTTTCTCTTCGTTCTGTAAATCTTATGACTTGGGTTTTTTGAGAATTTAGTTTTATTTTCCAAAGGTTGCAATATTTTGCTAGTTCTTTTTCAGCTCTTGATAATCTAGCCCGTGCAAAGAAGATTCTATAATTAATTGACAGTATTGCAGGATCGCCAGCAAATTGAAGAATACTGACGCCTTCCATATTATCCAATTTAGGGATACCGTGAACATATATGTTATATAGGGTCGATGATAGGGGAGAACCTTGTGGGAGCCCTTCTTTAACGATTCTGGGTGGTGATATGGCCGTTCTAAACTTAACTGGAAAAGTTCTGTTTTGTAGGAAGGAATACGTTAGTCGTATGATTCCGCTGGGTAATTGAAGAGCTGCCATTTTGAAAATTAAAGTATCCTTCCACACCTTGTCATAAGCTTTTTCTATATCAAAAAAGCTGACATACGCCAGTCGATTTTCGGTTTGTGGTTTTGATATCTTATTGAGGAGGTTAGCTGCTTGTTAGACTACTGACAGTTTTTTCCGAAATCCAAATTGAGTATTCGGCATCAGTTCATTATTTTTCAGGATTGTTTGGATACGAACATTGGCAAAGTGTTCGGCCAATTTAAAAAGACCGTTAAGAAGACTGCTCTTCTATACGCCTGGACATCCGGGCCCTTGGCTTTTTTCGGAATGGTTATCACCAGAGCCTTCTTGCACGCTATAGGTAAGTAACCCGTCCGAAAGATATTGGTGATTTCTATCATCGCTTGTTCTGAAAGCAACTTAAGTGCTCTCGTTGGAATATCGTCGGGGCCTGGAGCATTTTTACTCTTTAACGAAAACAAACTCATTAAAATACAAATATAAAATGGAAGCATTTAGTCCTTCTGATCCTTTACTGAATGCTTTAGAAATTGATATAGCAGCAGAGAAACTTTACGACGTAGAACAATGATTATAAGTCCAAACGCGACGACACAAGATTCTGTTGTGCCAGCTGGCTCGTTAGATGCCGGAGAGGGGCCGGGGTTAGCACAATGTTGGGTAGCTTCCAAGAGAGAATAAGAAAAAACATGGGCGTCAGTTGTTTGCAGAATCGTAGAGGCAGCACACACCTGAACGACAAGGCGTGTAGTGTACTTACTCTATCCTAAAGTTCTTCAAACTGTAGTTGGAAAAAGGGTTAGGTAAAGCTGTTCGTCGAAAATAACTCAACATAAATAAGTACCAACAGTATTTATTTCACCAAACTGGCGAAATCAATAGATAAAAGAAAGTGTTCCAATACAACAAGAAGGTATTAAGTACGGTCACGATAATAAAGTAAAATTTATGTTCTGGAAGGAACGCATACATCAAGCAAAAGTTTTTGAGTTTTGCCTTTTAAGGTTTAAACGCTCGTATCTCGTATATCAAACGGTAACAAATGACTCTAAATAGTAACTATGTTGAATGAAAAGCAGCAAATGAAATTAAATGAGAAGTAAACTATTACTAAGTCATGATACACTATCAGCGTAAGTAATAAAATGAATTTACCTAAAAACAATTAGACTGATGGCCCATTTGCGACGGTTATGTTCTCGAGGATAAACCTAGCATATGCATAAATATCCACTCAAATAACTGGATTTTAAATTAATCAAAAGTAATAAGCAATAACTTTATGATAGTGGAAGGTTGCAAAGTAAAGTTTTGTAGCGTTTTTAAAACAAATATCAAAAGCAAAATAAGTGAATATCAAATTAGATGGCGTTACTTTACAGTGAATAGTACATCTTTAATATATTGAAACTAATGTGTTTAAATAAATATTACATATAAGTTAAAAGTTAGAACGTAGAGAACATAGTAGGACTTCAAGAATAGTGAGGATAGCTTGATAAAATTCAATGGAGATGTTATCCAAATACATTGGAGCTTATTTATAGTAAGTAATTATTAATTTGGCATATTCGGCATAACTGTGGGCTGCAGGTTGAGCGTCGTAAAGCAAATAAATAAATAAACAAAAATTTACGACCTTATTTAGAGGCTAGTAGTAACCAGAAATCAGCAGGCGGCATTCGTAAAGTTGCGGCATCTTGATAGAAAAACACCTGGCGGAATGAAGCCCCCAGCGGTAAACTAATAAATACAAGACAACAATTACGAACAATACTAATTAGAACATCAACGAAATATATACCCGTGGTTAGGTATCACAGAAGCACAAAGAAAACCAATCGTTTATGCACACAGCGATTAGTAAAAAGAAAGAACGAGTCGTGCCTTGAACATATGCACATGTGGCTATAGCTGAGATCACAGAAAATGTGTCGATAAACCTAACATATGCGATATGTTCGTCGAATTTAACCAATGACATTTGATTTAATGCGAATGTAATAGTAAGATTTTAAAATACAGAATGTTCTAAAGTAGATTACTTAATAGTTAATAAAGAAACAAATTTGTTACAAAGGATTTTTATAGCAACTGGAAATGAATTATGTATAAACAAACGAAGCTAAATTAAAAATAAATTAAAAATTTCAATTTATGTGCCCAATAATATAATAACGTATATACGAGGTTCAGAAAAATAATAATTAGTTTGTATAAGTAACCGAAAAGACAACTTACTTTTACAATTGAAAACAACTTGACTCTTAGCTAAATCATAGTTAAATCAAACTCCATTAATAAATGAGGTCTGTCACAAGAAGAAAAGGCTATGATTCAATAAAAGAATAGGGAGAAAAAAAATGGGCATGATCCAGGAACTTCAGTACCGAAAACTTCAAAAAGAAGTAGACATAATCATTAACAACCGCAAAATTCAGAGCTGGAAATCTATGTTAATTGACGAGAACAATAAAATGTGGAAACTGATGAGAAGGTAAGGAAAGAGCCTAATCCAAATTCCCCAATTAAATTCAATAACTAAATCTTATTTAACAATGTGGAAAAGCCACCGCACTAAGCATCCATCTATAATCACAATTATCTAACACAGATAAGGGCAACAAAGCTGCAACAAATCTCATAGAAAGTACAGCTAGAACAATTCCTAAAATCAATATTTCTTCACCCTATACAGTCAATTTGGAGGATGTTTAAATCAATATTTGAAAATTATTTAGGGATTTGGTTCAGTTATGTTGATGAAGAGGATAATGTCTAGTTTGTAATTGTTGTGTTTTTTTTAAAACTTGGTTTACAAAAATTAGGGTTATTGGAATAAGTATAAGTATTATTTGTGACATGATATTTATCTATCCTAAATTGGGTTGGGTATAATAACTATGGATGTTTTGAAAGTATCTGGTGTCTAGTTAATCTTTTACATTATTTAACGCAAATTCTAAGCTTTTTGCAAATTTGGATATAGTAAAGCTTATAACGGGATGAACGTATTTTACGTCCCAAGAAGGGCGTGCGTGCTGTTATTTTCCCTGAATTAGCTAACTACTCCGACCGCCACAGTGGAGGTGGGCGAATTCTATGCTAATGATAAAAGTAAATCAAGCTAATTCAGGAATGAGACTGGCAGATGTCGAAAATCGGGAAAGGTGGGCACCACTTTGTATAAACGTCAGTTTGGTCAGATGTTAATGAAATTAGATAACACAGAATCCTTTTCAAAATCTATAGGTCAAATTTCATCATGGTATACTTATTATATGATTATTTAGTATACGTCACTGTCAGACGGGTACTCTACAAGAGGCTATTTACTTAACATTGTAATGAACCTACCCCATAGCCCTAAGTTTCCCTTGTCTATATTTAGATTAGTAAACATTAGTGAACTTGATGCTTATTTATGGCGTACTTACATTAATTATATTTATTTAAATTAGTTAAAAACCGTTTCTTTAATTGAAAACATCCTGTATATATTTCATTTAATTATTATTTTTATAATTACCGAGTTTTCAGGAACCATTTATTTATTTATTCCTTTATTTACTTTCAATTACCGTTGTATTAATTAATACTAGGATTAGGAATATTCTAAAATTTTTTGTATGAACTATTAATCTATTCTAATCTAATCTATTAATCAACGGGTTTGAACTCTGTGCATAAATAACACGAATGGCCAGGACAGGTAAGATAAACCTACGTTAGTTTTGTTATTAATGGAAATTTTTATATTATTTAAATTGTCTTAATTGCTTTATGTTAATTAAAATGTAACTTATTTAATTAGGAATTAGTTCGTATTAATAACCGTTATATTATGCATAGCTTTCATTTTTGTTAATTTATGTAATTAAGCCTGTATAACTATTTTTTTTAATTATTAATAATCGGAAGCTGTCCTATAAATGATTGCTACTACTGTTTCGAGCGCATGAAATCGCGCATCCGATGTTATATTAATTAATTGTGGAATATGTTAATTAAGCAAATTAAGCTACAAGAAAGCTGTTTCTCCTTGAGCTTGCAGATAACAATTTCATATAAAAGCTCACGATGTAGAGAACGCATACCGCCTTTGCTGGTAGAACATCTCGACTGAGAATTCAAATAATAATTATAAGGGGGAATTCACCCCATAATCGAGAGGTAATTTAATCCTTTGTAAAATTAATATTAAAATTACCGCACCAAACCGAAATATATTTTTATTACGTTTCATAGTTCAAATTTAATTTCAGAATAACCGTATATTTAAATACAGGCCGTGACATTACAAAATTAAGGGAAACGGAACTCTCTGTAAGCGATTCACCGCATTTAGTTAAAACAAATCATTAACTGTGTTTACTTCCATTTACAATTTTTGAATTCAATTAATGAACAAAAATACAATTTTCGTTTGGTCAAAAATTATTCATAATAACACTCACCGAGGTGTGGAATACACTTTGGATCCCATCCGTACAGCTGTGAAAAGGTCACCCACCGGAAAGACCTTTCCGCCACTTACTGACAGAAACCCTTAGGTGGATGTCGGGCCACGATCCGCTAATTAATCCTAGGTCAATTATAACTAATTTGACACTAAACGATAATTACCTAAATCAAATTTCACTCTCGAAAGCAACGAAGTTAAAATTCAATATTCCACGATAATCGATAGTAAACGCTATTTTCTAGATTAGAGGGGTGAATCAATTATATCAATTGTTAATAATAGCATACAATAGTGCATTGTCACGACATCTACGTTCAGTTGTTAAAAGAGAAACGGCCAACTTCTAACTTAATCTGCTTCATACCTATAATAAAGTTCAAACATAGTAGAATTTGCTTTATTATGTTTAATAAATGACTTTTCTGTTACAAAGTCTTATTTCTGAATATGTAATTATACAAATAATTGATAAATGGTTTTATTACAAAGGTAAAATAACCCTTGTACAGGTAAATAGTTGCAAATGCAAGGATAAATAAATATCGAAGTGAAATACACTTCAAATAACATACATGAAATTATCCTGAGTTAAAATTAATTGCAAATAGTCTAAATTAAAGTAAAGTACATTTCTAGTGGTGCATAATTAAATACAAATAAAAGTAACATTTTGAAAGGTGTACACTTAGCTCTAAAAGAAATAGTAAAGTGCACATAACTTGCGGACCCCAACTAAATTAAAAATTAAAAGTGTTAATTGAGCTAATTACAACAAGAGTTATGACACAAATGTATATACAGAGTGTACAGAATTGAACTTAGTTAACAGCCATAAACCAGTAGAGTTTATAAGCTTCGATTTACACTGGGAAGCAACCTTATAAATAATTTTATTATGTACATAATTGAAGTACGTTTTAGGTAGATAGTTTCCGCAGAATCCAACGCAAAGTCCTGGCCCAAACTCCGACTTAAGAGCTAACTCCGAGGTATTTATAACACTGGTCATCCCTGTTATAAGTTTTAATGCTTAAACTCCAACACGTTACAACATAAGCTACTTCCTGGAAGAAAATAGTGGTTACTACAACTGTAGGCTTCTATGGTATAAAAATAAATAAGAAAATTCGTATTTTAAATATTCAATATAATAATAATCAAAGAAAATTGAATGTACAATTGTGGATTGCACTCATAAAGAAAATTATACTAAACAAGTTATGCTCTATAATTACGTTATGGGACCTTTTTGTTTCTCTTAATTATAGTAAATGCTAAATTAAGTCATACATTCGGCCTCTTTTGCAAGGGCCTTGTTTCAACAAATAACTAAACGTAATAAATAAAAGAAAAGGTCAATACGGTATTTATAAATGTTACTTTAAACGTCTTTTGATTATGATTTGATCGAGCTAAGTGTTCCAGCAGAATTTAATTAAACAAATAAGTGGAGAGCTTTGTCAGATCATTATTTGACCATAAGTTTATATTCAAATCATCACTTACATGTGGACAAGATACTGAAGTTCCCAAATGCAGCGAACACGCATTAGGTTCCAGATACTGTAGTGTACGTTACAAACACGTTTCTAATCCTTGTAGGACACGGGTGAAGGATGAGGTTGACTCTAGTAAGAATCCCCCAGAAAGCGTTGAATAATGAATTATCCCTAATTCATTATCTTGACTAAAACGTTAAACGGAGGATAGCTTTTCATCCACTAAACTTCATTTATTTCAAACCAAGACGCGGACCTGTTTTAAGTGCAATTGCATTCGCGGGAAAAAGAAAATGCTCGATTCTCTTATTGGGTGTAGCTTTATACTGCCTTTCGAAATCTGCTTTTAGATGATGCAAGGGAAAGCGGGGAAAAGTGGTATTCGTTACTTGTTGAAGGTTAGCCTGTAACTTCCGTTTCCAAATTTTGAACCATATAAATTCCCATTCATAAATCATTGTTTTCTACTTATATAATTTCTGTCTTTTTAAAACTGAATTTTCATTTATAATTTATTTTTTAACCTCAGATTTAATTATTTCAGGTTTCGTATTTTCCATTTTAATATTATCAAAGGTAACTCCGTACTATTAAACATTTTCTGATTTACTTAATTCATTATTCACTCTTAAATAATGTTTAACCATACCCGCCTATAGATTTTTAAACAACCTTGATTTAATTTGTCATGCGCATCGGAATATAATTGCAAATTTGACCTTTTTCTAGCGTACTTTGTGAAAATGATACTGAATTTCTGTAACTTAATATTTGGTTTCAAATTACCTTTTTAATTACTGTTTTAAAATCACTGCAACAATATTTCCTAATCATTTCAATTTTGTTAGTCCGTAAATTAATTCCTAACAATATATTTTAGTGATTCTTGTTGGTTTATTCTTTCCTGGAAGATTAACTACTAGTCTCATTACATATATCTCTAACGTTAATTGTCATTTGAATGGGTTAAATTACGTTAATTCCTGTCTAGGCTGAGATCCTAGTTTTTTTAATGGAAGATTAAATTTCTTTGCCACCTGGTTATAAGTAACGCCATCTTTCATCAATTTACCTTCTGGACTTGAAAAGAAACTTCGGCTGATGTTTTTCAACTATAAACAGTTATATACGTAAAATAGTAGCCTGTAATATAATACATAATTATTAATTATATTTCTTGTAGCGAAATTTCAGTTGAAGCTCTCTTATAGCGCTATAATATGAGTGGAAAACCAGGAAATTTTTATAAGTATTTGTTGTTGTAACATTGCTTTACTTCTTGAAGTTATTTTACTATATATTCTGTATTTACTTATTAATTTCATGACATTTATATGTATTTATTTGTTGATTCAAATCAAGTACTATGATTAGCTATCACTTTTTCATGTGGTTGTTGTGAATAAAGCTAATTATTGTTACTAATTTGTTTCTAGGTATCGAATGAATAATCCTGTGGCATCCAACATTTTCTTTTCTTTAAGAGTATACAATATTTTATATAGGATAAAGCCCACTTCCCCTCTTCGACATTGATCTGAACTAGCTAAAGCAGTATCTTCCTATATTATATGCATCTTGTTGGTACAGTTTTGGATCAGTACGTTACAAGCCTGTCTATGAATCTGCTGATGACGAAAATATGTCGTGCTTTGTTACATTGAGTTCAAATTGAATTTATTAATACACAAATGGCTATTTTAGCTGGAATTATTTGTAGTTAGGAATATCCGATATTAACTTGACATTTTTACATTATTGTCTACGTTATTCAAATAAGCACACAGTTCTAAAAATATTAAGACGCGCTTACAAACTAATGAATGTTTTTAAAACTAGCAGTTTAGAATTCCGCGTTTTATATTTCTCAGTTGTAAAAGGTGTATTTTCTAGAGAAATTTTTGAACTTAATATGGCTAGAAAGAATCTAATGATATTTTAAAGATTAATGGAGGATTCTAATATTAAGTGGGTATCTTTGGTATCCGAAACTATTTGGGTTTGTTTTGAATTGGCCTGCAATCGTTATTAAGCCTGGCACTTTTAGGCGTCTTAATCTTGTTACCTGAATTGGGTAAAGATATTTTTGACAGCTAGTACTTATTTCAAAAGGAGGTTTCCGAAATATGTATTTAAAAGGTTGGTATAAAAACCAATTTGATGACCACTAAATACTTGTTGAATTACAGTATCTGAATTTGCTTGTGAGTATTATTAATATTCTTAATTATTAATTTAGGAGGGCACATAATTGAATTCTCAATATTATTTAATTGATAAATTTCCGCCAAAGATTAATTTTCTTCAGTTATTAAATTTTTGGTGGTTAAATAATGTTAAAATTTATTATTAGGTATTACCAGTGAATTATTATATTTTACAATTTATTTTTATATTAATATCCTAATAAGGAATCCTACGCATTACTTCTCAGTCAAGGTAGAAAAAAGCATTACTATTAATGCGCAACGCTTTCATGGAACGACACGTGCTTGTTCCTAAAGCAATAAATTAAATTAGTCTATTTAACTAATTATTGTTTAAAATCCTTCTTTAAAAGCTATATTCTGTATTTGTTAAGGTCATCAAAATAAAATTTTATTAATGTATACAGGACGTCCCACCGGGAACCGCATCGATCTATATATAGAAAACTATACATAGTACACTTCTAAAGATTTGTTAATATACTAACGTCGATGGGGGCAACTCGGTTAACATATTAGGATGGTGGCACTTCCGGTCATATTAGAAGTATGTATCAACTTGTTTATTTTAAATAGAATACCCTATATATTTTTATATTTTTGGATTCTACGTAAGATTCTATGCAAATTTCGTGTATCATATCCTAAACCTAAATCTAAGCGTTTTTGACATATTTAAGTTTCTATGTCAAAAATGACATTTGCAAGCCCTAAAATAATTATCAATTTTTCCTATAAGGAAGCCTTTATTATTTAATTTCGGTTTTATTCCTTATTGAAAAGGATCTACTTTAATAGATTTTTTATAGTAGTTTGATAACTATTACTACAGGGTGTTCAAAAAATAAGATTAAAAATGAAATAGAGAAAGTTGCCAAAAATCAATTTTTGCAAATAGAAACCCCCAAAGTTTATAATTTTATTTTATTCAGCATTAAAAATAAAGGTAAGTTTATGTAAGGTTGTCTATTCCCAAACTTTTAAGTTTTCGAAATATTGCCAATTTCATATTTCTATATAACTATTTTGGTCTGAATTTGACGTTCAGTTATACTCTACTTGATTATGACATTTTGCTTTTGGTTGGATATGACGACGTTGAAAAACAATCAAATGCTAAAGAAATGTATGAAGCTGCCACTTGCCATTTGAATATTAATAATATAAGTCCCTATAAGTTCCGGTCAATAAGAAAAGTGACCCATGAACAAGTGCTGTTCAGATGCGAAAACTGCCGGAAAGCTCAAGGACGTCAGTTTGAACATTTACTGAAAAAATAATTGTATTAAAAATCTAGAGTTCTCTGATTTTATTGTTTTTCTTTCTGAATTAAACATGCACTGTTATTTTGACGTATCTAACGTTCTTGAATTTTCTATAATTTATTTAATAGCACATGGCGATGGCTTCTGTTTTTGCGGATATCGAATGGCAAATGTGTCACATGTTCTTGATATAACTTTATCACGTTCTCCATAAATAATAAATACGTTTAAGTAATCCTCGTTTGTATAATTTAAGCGCTCCAGCACGATTATTAATAATTTTCAAATGGTAAGTGACAGCTTCATACATTTATTTAGCATCTGATTGTTTTTCAACGCCGTCATAGTTAACTAAAAGCAAAATGTCATAAGATTATAACTGAACGCCAAATCTGCAGCTAAATCACCATATAAAAATATTAAATTGGCAATATTTTGAAAACTACAAATTTTCGGAATAGACAACCTTACATAAACTTACTCTTATTTTTAATCCTAAATAAGATAAAATTATAAAATTTGGAGGTTTCCATTTGAAAAAATTGATTTTTGGTAGTTCCCTCTATTTCATTTTTAATCTTTTTTGTGAACACTCTGCTTAATAAGCTATTAAAGTACGTTCTTGTCAATAAGAAATCCAAATTAAATAATGAAGGCTTCCTTATAGGCAAAATTGATAATTTTTTAGGGTCTGCAAACGTCACTTTTGACATAAAAACTTATACATGTCAAAGACGCTTACACTTAGCTATAGGACATGATACATGAAATCTGCCTATAATCTTGCGTAAAATCTAAAAATGTAAAAATATATAGGACGTTCTATTTAAAATAAGCAAGTTGATACCTAGCCCTGCATGACCGGAAGTGACACCATCTTAAAAGTATTTTAGCCGAGTTTCCCTCATCAACGTTAGTATATTGACGTTTTCAAAATTTTTCTATATATAGTTTTCTAAATATAGATAGACGAGGTTCTTGTTCATTTTTTATCTTCGTAATTTCTTAATTTCTGGAGGCCGGTGCTTGACCAAGGGCAACGCTTGTGCCTACAGCTTCTTAGATGCTATGGCAGATATGCGAAATTTTTCCTTTGGACTTCGATGGTGCTTACAAGGAAGATCTTTCATAGATTCTTGAATTCGTGAATAAAGATTTTGAAAAATCAAAGTGCTATACTTATTATACTTTTACAAATTTGTATGACTGCGCCAATTGTTAACCAATGTTAACAATAATGAAAACGACGTTCAAGTCATTTATTCATCTTAAATAATGAATAACTGTAATAAACATTATAGACTGTGAATTGATTAAGACTGTATAATTCTTGTTTATTTCATGTTCTAATGCAAGTGCAGATTCTCATTAGAATTTTTATAACAAAATTAATGACAGAGATAACAATAAGAAATATATTAAGTCCAAGATCATTAATTCAATTCATTAAATAGAATGTAAGTAATAATTATTATGAGTATAAATAGGGAATAAATATAAACACAATAATGCAATATAAATAACACAGGCAAAGTGAATAAGAATGTAATTTAGATATAAGTAAACAGTAAAATATCAATTAAATATAGGAAACATTTTATTTGCAGAAAACTGAAATAGTTATAAGATTAGTTAGTAGATGTCACTAAACAATTAATTATAAATCTTGAGGTAGGCATTGAATTACAATTTTAAGAATTGAGATAAAAATGGGATATAAAAGATCAAACATTTTAATTTAGACGCAGAATGATTCCCGGTTCTCTAGACTTAAACAAATTAACATACTTCCGCAATAGCTATTACAATTATTTTAGGACACGTTCTAACCGAAACCCTACTTTCCGAACAGCTCTTGCGAATACCTTAGGGCATCTTCTAGGAGCACGCAAACAATCTCCTGTTCTTATGACCGTCTATGGCGTACCAAAAGCTTTTACTGATGGATATTTTGTCACGGTCTCACCTTTAGCTTCAATTTATTTTACTTTAATTTTAGTAAGTACATTTAGTATGCCCTGCATATAAATATTTAAAATTTCGTTTTGAATGTTTCTATGGGTATACGTTAGTAAATAGTTATTTTTCTTATATTAATATTCCAGGAATGAAGGTTGAGGTC
>JAHWXV010022303.1:0-32775 GCA_024586415.1 Phrixothrix hirtus
CCAAAAATAAAAATCGACGTGTCCGAGGATCTTGGCCGTACATTTTCGAGCTATTAATTGTATGGATTATTCCACCCAAAACTTCCACACGGTATACAATTTATAGCTTACAAATGAAACAAGTTAATTTCCCATAATACGCCTTCGTCTTCCGATTATCATAACACAGTTTTATCACTGTATTTAAAGTATCTAAAATACCAAACCTGCGATTAAATATTAAGACTGCGATTGTTATCACTGTTTAATGCTCAAAAATGTAAGAATTAATTATGTGTGATTTTAAATTGTAAGATCGCTTATTTAAACACCGACGTTGATAAATCGACTCTTCTAAGGTTTCTTGATCGTTTTATATTTTGCTTCCCACACTTTTTAACGACATAAAGTGTTTCATCGTTTACGGAAATCTAGGATCCATCGGCATTCATGACATTAATGATTTAGCTTACCCATACGTCTACCTAAACTTAAAAACTGTGCTTCTAGTAGATTTCCTGATTTTGATTAAAATGCATTGAACGCAATTTTAGTTACAATATCGACATGACTGCTTTAACTAATTATATTAAAATTGAGATTCCGAACGAATACATTACCTAATACGGAAACAACATTTTGGCGCCCAACGTGGGGCATATATTAATGTGGTATATTTTTATACATCATCCTGTTATAATTTTAGAAAATAAGCAGGCAAAGCAGAAAGTTCTGGCAATGTCAACGATTACATTTACTCACGTTTATTACTAAAAATGCTTAAATGTTCAATTTTGGCACAATTAAGGCGTTTCAGTATAACATGGCATCATTTTTCTTATATTGCTGCACTTTCCAAACAAACGTTTGTTAAAAGAATCTTTGTTTGATCAAATGCTTAACTGTGTAAATATAGCAAGAAACGTACGTATAAATATAACAATTAAAAGGTTATTTATGTTTAAAATGACATCACGACTTGCGTGTCCATTTTTCTAAAAGATTTTACGATAAAAATTATCAATCATTTTGAACGTAACAATATTTCTCACAGCGAATTTATCGTCAGTGCTGCTTCCTTTACAAACTTTTCTCACTCTTCCCTTATGTGACTTTTCATTACAGATTTTTATCTTTACATTTCAATATAAAATTACAAAATTTATTGCTCTAGATAATATTGTCAAAAAATTAACAAGTAGCTTCTGTTATTATTTCTGACACTTAAAGTTTTTTATTATAATTTGTCACTGAGAATAATTCTTGACATTTATTGTCGCTGTAAAATTTTAAAGGGAACATAGCTTAGTGAGATCATAGATTCTTTCTTAGATTCTTTCTAACATCAAATTTGGGGTAATTTTGGATGCAAATAATTTTAGCCAAGTATGCCTGCAAATCTACAGATTTTAAACTCGTAAGGTAAGTGGTAACTCAAAATTCAGCGGATGATCACTAAAATCGGATATAACAGTAAAATAAACTTATATACGTATTACAGCGATGACTGGGTAATGACGCAGGCTTCCAAATTCCATTGACGCCGCTAGTGAACTTGCGCCAGGCTACAGCTGGTGACCCCAGCGCGTCAATGTTTTTGATAAATAGAATTGAACATAAGTGATCGCTTGTGCAGTAAATCTTACCTGTTATAATATTTGATACAGCAATACTAATACAATAGAAATAATTAAATAATTTACATTCGGTTTAGTAGAATCCCACTCGTAAAAGCAAATAATGAACCACACTAATACATATTGGCTTATTACTGAATACGTTGCTATTTCATATGTTTAAAACGGAAATATGTATATAATGCATTGGGGAGACGAGGTTATTGTTACAATGATTGAAACCTTTTCGGCTGTTTCGTAAATAAGCATAATTAACTCAAAAAAGAGTTAAATGCTGTTGTCACCTTATCGCTTTTCCTCCAGAATTAACCTAATCTTTCTAATATGCACCTTTTTTCTAACTGCAACGTATACAAAGTCAATCTGCATATAATTAAACGTAAAATATTTTAGGGTATGATGCCATACATATTGTGTGATTAAAAAACAATTGTTGAGACTCAAACCGTGCTACATTACGTAGCCGTATCGGTTATACCTTAGCCTTAATCTTGACTAATTAATCATTAATAGTTGCTTGGTTTTTGAGGTATAAGAATAGTAATTAAATATTGAAAAATATGATTGTATATAAAGTTTATAATAGGCCATATTTTTATTAAAATTTTAATTAGACAAGGTTTTAGTTATGGTTTAGCCGAAACTTGGACTTAATGTGACTCAGTTTATATATCAATTCTAATAGACTAATCGTTGAGAATCAACAATGGTTTTTTAATCACACAGAATCATATCCAAAAATATCCAATAATCGTAACAATGATATGCGAAAAGAAAGTAAAGTGTTGATATAATAAAAAAACAATTTGTTACAATTTTAATTCAGGTTAATTGGCAACATATTCAATACACAACAGCTATCTCAAATGCAACCTATCCGGGAATGTGAGTTAATTTCTAAATGTGCATATGAAAATTAGTTGCCACATTCAAGTATCAGATGCTTAAATGCTAAGAACCGATATCTTGTTTGTACAACGTTAATTATTGTGCAAAATTTAGATCGATAAATTATTTCTTTTTGCGCTGGCTTCTACAGTTTTCAAACTGTTAGATGGTTCTTTACAGATAAACAAAGTTAATCCATACCGAAGAGTCCACTTGATAAAAGCGGGAAGATGCGTCCGGTGTCAATTTTTGAGACCCACGCGGGAAACATTCATCAAACTAAATGACTGCAATTTGATGGTCACAATTTTTATTACGTAAAAAAGGCGTTATTTTATCTATATTACATTAGCTATTTTTACACCTTCTTAAGACGATCGCTGAAAACAGTAGTTTTTACGCCATCGCTTCAAATTCCACCGACTTCTTGTTGGTATTTTCCAAATTTCTATACCGCTAAGTTTTAAAAAATCTTCCGAACCGTAATGTATTTCATGTACAGTTTTTCTTATGAAACGAGTTCACTAGTCTAAACAACACACTGGGGATTATTTGTATAAAATGACAATTTATTTAAAGGGAATTTCAAAATCCTTAGATGTAGTTTAATTTTCAATGGTCTTCCATAATTCAGAATGTCTGAATTGAGAAAATTTCCAAACGGAACCAATGTAATTCAAATGATAATTCCCGCTAATTATATTTAAGTGTATAGTAATTCTAAATCCAAAAATAAAAACAACTATAATTAGAAATTTAGCTTAATAATGCACTTAATTATACAAATTACGAGCGATTATTCATACAATCTACAGGGTGTTCTGAAAAAAGTATATAAGCAATGGATAAAAATGAGACGATTTTATTTGCCCCAAAATACGGTTGTGTGCTTAAAAATAAGAGGTATTTCACAATTTACCTAATTTTATTCATTTCTTGATAACTTTTATGTCGTCCAATCTAAAGGTTATAATAAAATTTCCACTGTGAAGGACAATAGAAAAAGTAATCATAGCTATGGCTTGCAATGTTATGATATAACCTAGAGAAAATTTTTCTTTATCCATTTGTTTTAACAGATTTTGGAATGTAGCTTAAGAACAATCATATAGAAGCATCTGGCAAGTTAAGGCCTTCACTGAAGTAAGTATGTGAATAAAACACGAAGTCTTCCAACAAATTGTGTTTATTTTATATTACAGTATACAGCGAACGTTTTCGTATATAAACAAAATTAAACGGTTCTAAACATCATCAGGCTTAGATTTAGTATTATAATGTAACTTCAGTGTGATCTAATCATATAAAAATTTTAATTATATATAATTAGATCACACGCTGAATTTGGCTTTATATACTTTAATATAAAATAAACACGATATTTGTTGAGAGACTTCATATTTTATTTACATTTACTAAACTATTAACCAAATTAAAAATAATTTAAGCAACAGGTGCTACGATGTACCATTAAAATACAATAACAATGTGTATATCAAAATTTAATCAAACAGAAGGCATATGTTGAAGTTAAAAAATTTAAAATGCTGCAAATCCTGTTTTGATATTAATCTTGGAGTTTTTTCCGTTTTTAATCCGGATTAGGATGGATTTTCAAATATTCCATAAATTCTAAAGTATTTTTCCTCAAATCCGGAGTGGTCAAGTACAACTCTCGATGTTAAATTCAAAAGGTTTGAAGTGTTTCGGTCGTATAATGTAGAGATTAAATATTTCACGGGGTGTGTTCGAGTAAAGATCGCACCGACCACTGCATGCAGCGTGTTCTGACAAGTGACCATCGCGCTATCATTGTGAGCAGAAGAGCTGCAACGGCTATTAACCTCCCGTTAGATTTTTAACGAATTAAACATTGAAGTTCTACGTTAAATTTTGCGATGGATTTGGTAAATTTTTACTGGGACATACGAGCCTAACGTGGTGCTATGAATGGTTCGGTCGTTTTAAAGAGGACAGAACATCAATCGATGAAAACCTGGATGACTTACAACGTTAATAAGATGTAGTTTTTACTATAATTCGTTCGAGAGGCAGCTAAAGAAGTGGACAACAGCAACAACGTGCAATGTATCACCGGAAAATTCGTGCTGCGTTTTTTAACTCATGAACAGAAAGGGAACCTTGATAACATTAGTCAAGAACTGCTTGAAAAACATTGTAACTCGTGATTAGACTACCGAAACATGACGTAATCGTCATAGTGGGTGGCCAACAAAAGGTGGATTGAATTTTAAATTCGTTCCACGTAGTCGTACAGTAAACAAGAAATTCTACTAGAATATCAGTGTTAGGTGTTGCACCACGACAACGCACGAACTTACGCGTCACTCCTTATCTTCTATAACACCAAGCAATCGTCCAACCCGCCCACCATACTTGACAGACTTGGCCCCAATAGACTTTATTGTTTCCCATTAGTTAACCTTGAAAGGGTGTCGTTTTCAAACCATAAGGATATTAAGGAAAATACATTTACAACAACGGCTTTACAAATATTTTGTCTTTATTTGAACACCTCGTATAATTGATTTATTTTATTTCATCTATTTGACTATCGCTAACCTATCAAAAATGAGCCTTCTGCTTATATTTCAGGACTACAGAGTGATTTACAAACGACAAAAATAGTTCTCATTGGGTACAATTTTCCTGTTTTTAAAGAACTTGTTTTGATCGATTTTGAATCCGCTACACACGAACGTGAAATAGGCAAGCAACAGCGTGTATCGAATCTACAATTCATTAAGCCTTGGAGTCAAGAGAAGTCGAATTGAGTAATAAATGAGATAAAATCTTACAACTGTTTTAATTAGAGACACCCTGTATAAATATATGTTGAAGTATCGAGAATTTTTTTAATCGGCCCGGATACATATATACATACATCCTGCTGGAACAAATTATATCTTAATTGTGGTAAACTCGGGATTTTTAAATAAATTTATTCTATTTATAGTGCTAAAGGTCAAGGCAGGTACGTGTATATCTGATAAATTTAAGGTCATTACTTTCCAGTTTTGGAATCCGGATCTTTATTATATTAAAATAATTAAAATGCAAGATTTCGTGAAACAAATAAAAAGCTAAGCAATGACCTTTGATACGGTTTTAGATTAAAATAACGCTTATTACGTCATAACAAAGTTATCAAAAAATTGCGTTTTGCGTTATTTTCAGAGCGCACACTTTTATCGCAAAATAATAATTTTGGAATAATGTATTGATTTCAATTTGAAATATTGATGATACCTATCGGTGCCGTGATTATATGACCTAATTTACATTTTAAGAGTCTACGTTTATTTTTTTCAATTTTCAAATATCGACGGTAACCTCGGAAATTACCATAACAACGTTTTTTCTTTAATCAGAATGCGATTCCTCAGAAATGAGGTAATTTCTACACTACCTAGAACTCAGTAACATCCAATTCTTCCACTACATTTGTTGTTAAAAGCTGACGAAATTAGAATAACTTTAATTTGGTTATTAATACACAGAAGCTTCTCCGTTTTCAGGGCAATTGATTTGTTTACTTATGCGGCCATTTTTCCTTCTTACACTGCGGTTGGTAAAATTGTTGTTCCGAGTTTCATCCAAGACTTCCCAAAGTGGGCGGAGCCTTCGTAAATTCGAACGTAGAGCTTGAAAAAAGGTTGTCCCTACGTCCTACCATAAACAAGCCCATGTATACCACACAAAAGACCGAAAATGATAGTTTCGCCCTACAAAATAGTAGGAAAAGGAGGTCACCCACTCAGGTCACTTCGATTTCAAAGGTACCAACACCTAACAAATTTGAGCTGTTAGCTAGTGAATAAACCACGGAAACAAAGAAAAATCAAAGTGGCGAAGTACCCCCCCCCCCTCCATAGTGATTTGCAAGAAAGACCGCTTCGTTGAGGTTGCAGAAAGCCTGCGCAAGCTCAACCTGAAGATTACAAAAGTGGAGAACATGGCACTCAGGACAAAATTATATCTCGCCACGGAAGCTGATCACTAAGACATCACGAAACACCTTCAGGAAAGACAACTGCCATACCATACGTTCTTTCTCAATAAGAACAAACCACTGAGGGTTGTTATTCTGGGTCTTCCAGAAGAAATAAACCAACAGATCCACTTCACAAACCAGGCGCTTCCTATATTATCCGTCCGGAGGATGCACAGAGGAACAAAGTCCTGATGCCGTTCAACTACATTGAGTTGGCAAAAACCGAAGAAGGCAAGACCATATACAGTCAAAACGATCCTACCGTTATTTGTGACAGTGGAAATATCGCGGCGTGCAAAACACGCCATACAGTGCCATCGGTGTCAGAAGTTTGGCCACACAGAAAAAGTGCAGCGCGAACCCAAGGTGTGTGAAGTGCAGGAGTGACCACCAAGGCAAGAACCGATTACCTGCACCAAATGTGCAGGTAATCGCACAACAAATTACAAGAAGTGTCCGGACCGTCCCAAATTACCACAAACAACTCCCATCAGAAGCGGCTTATCCTACGCCGAAGCTCTCAAAGCCACGCCCATCCTTGCAAAGAACCAATCCACAGTGTCAAAAGAAATCTGGACTGACACCAGCTTCAACAAGGTCCTCCAGGTCGGTCAAACCTTACTGAAGGCTACAAACAATTGCAAACAATTCAAACAATCCCGGAAATACTCCAACTCTACTGGGACTAAACCAATAAAAACCTTACCACTCAAAAAATTGGAGCCACTAGCCGGCAAAATAAATGCTCATATACCAAGAAACCCCAGGAGCCAATTGAGAAATGAGAAATCATAAACAAGCACTAGAAAAGTTACTGAACTATACCATCTTGTAGGAAAATTATGAATCAACAGATCTTTTTCGAGGTTCTCAAGAGACCTCTTTTTACTTTCCACTAGGAGAGCGAGCTTCAACTTTAAAACGCCTTACGCCGATAAAAATTGTAAAGGCCAAAAATAGGAAACTTTTTGGATGGCCAATGCGTCCACAATCCGTGTTAGGTCGACCAAAAAAGAAAAACACGCATGAAAACAAATTTATTCGCCCCCCCCCCTCCCCCACTATCAAAACAATACAACGGTTCTTAAACACTAATCAGAAATTAAATCTAGCCAGGGCCGGCAAATTTTGTAGCTGAAAGAGTTTGGGTTAGACTTCAGTTAGCACAATGCATGTAATAAATTAATTCGTATATTTAAACAAACATTTTTGTAAATTGACTATTTACTATTTTTAATAAAATAACTTATTTTCTATATTCGGCATATATTAAATTTATCGGAAAGGCTTATTACTATTAGATTTATCACGGAAAGTCGGCTCATAACAACTAATTCAGCTTAGAGTTCGTTGTCAGATGTACAAATTAAGACCTGCAAATAACTGCACTAATGTTGTTAATGTAATTTAAGTTTTCAACAGAATACCCTCAGCTTCGCTCGTGGCTAGGGGCGTTTCTAATATCTTGCCAAAAGAGCTGTGATAAATTATCTGATGCTGAAAACTTCTTTAACGTCAAAATTGATAATGTTTACCAATCAAAGGGCGCCAGGAGAAACTCGAATCTGTTAAAGTTTGCACGTAACTTCTTTCCTATAAGGTTGCTAATAACCTCAAATTATTTGTATCTACATTAAATAAAACTGGTATATTGTGCACTGATTTTACAATTACTGATGCACAATATGTTCTAAATTGTAATAAAAGATTGAAATTCAACAAATGCATCTGTTAAAAAAATTAAGAATTGCAAATAGTACGCAGGTCCTGCAGTTGATATATATTATTCGGTTGCATACAAGATTGATTATTTATCATTTAAAATCAGAGGACTGAATATATTTTTATACTTACATGCATAGCACAATATTGTCCGTTAATACTTCATTTATAATTTACTGCACTGCTTAATATGCCAAATAAAAATTCAAAAGTTGAATTTATTCTTCAGAAAAACGTTACTTCCTCTATTGGGATGCCGTGTAATAAACGCTCCGGTATTAAGAAAGACTAGGTGGCTCCAGCTAACTTCGCCAAAAATTATCGATGTTCCGGCTATTCCAAAACTAAAAATTTCTCTGCACGGATTCACTGAATTCACGTAATAATTGAAAATGCCTGTTGCCTACTTTTTACGCGTCTAGTGCGAAGTCTGATTAAGTTCTTAATCTAGCAAAAGCTCTACCAACTACCGCCAGAATGTTACATACCCCCACGCTTGACCGTCATCTTTATTTTGAAAATCCCAACCGGAATTCATATCTCGCTATTCATTAAATCTTGAAACGGTTTTATCCTGATTTCATTTAATACTTTTTACACGCATTCTAATATCTAACCTAGGCCATTGACGCAGGGATTACTTAAGATCTTAACAACAAACACACGAAATTTTATTTAACTTGGCAAAAGAATTTATTCTTTCTGTATCTTAGAAAATTAATTTTTAAATAAAAATTAGGCACTTTTAATTCTAATTGATTATAAACACGAGTTATTAAATATTAAAACAAAAAAATACAAGTGTATTCCATAAGATTGGTGTATAAACGAATACACTAGGTGGTGTGTAATGATTATATGACGTTTTAAAATTAACGATGGACAACTATGGAACGTCATAGTTTCATTGCAAGTATTCCGATATGGCGTTGATATTCAATAGTCAAAATTTTCAAATAGTGGTTTTTGTGTTGCGAAGTTCTTCGCATTGTTTTATATAGTTATCTTTATAGTTTTTAACCGGTTTGGTTATCACCTCGGTCATCTAATTGACGTGTTATGTTTAAATTAAAGTTAACAAAAAACTCACAGAATGCTTGCAACTGATATGACTTATATTGTATCTCCGTAAGGAGTTAAGTAACGTCCTTTAACGTGTCAAAACTAGATAATTTGCGTCTTTGTTAAGCATGTGAATCTCGTTCGGGAGTATGAAGTGTGGTCAGATCAATCATTGACTCCTGCAAGTTAGCGTATGACGCCTCTATGCAGAGGCCTATCAAGAAATACTTTTTAAAGGCAATATTTATAACCTAAGCAATTTGTAGTATACATAGCGGGTTATGACGCCCTTCGTAGGAAGATTGCATACAATAGTAGTTATCTGAATAGAATGCATTAGAGAAAGAAGAGAGCACAAGTTGATGATAGGTAAGGTCAAGCTTAAGTTTTTTTTTAGCAGTTCCAGTTCCGCCAATCCGATTGGCTTGACTTCAATAATAGCGAAACAAGGTACGGTGCAGAACGTTGTCTGATAGCTCCATCATCGATTAATCCGCTGAGGCTATTGAATCTTCACTTATTAATCGATTTTTCTAGTTACCTGTGATAGTTAATGAACTGTGTCATATGATATATTTTTTCAACCGTTTACTGTTGAGGACGTCATCGGTTTCCTTCAAGAAAATATGAACGCAATTAATGCTGTGTCAAAGATCAAACTGTTAAGACTTGTCTTTTTGAAGATTATTTTTCTGGTTATTGGAGGAACACTAAACTTATTTATGTGCCAAACACAAAGGGAATATTTGGCCAATGTGTTTTCTGCCTATAAGTTAACAGAGATAGCAAACTATCTGGAAAGTAACTGGGCTCTTACTAGCAATCGGTGTGGTTTTCGCCAACACCAGTCGACAACTGAAGCTCTTCCTTATCGTTAGTGTAGACACTAAAAGGCGTTTAACGAGGATCGGACACCAACTGTCATTAATGAACTTCAGCAACGAAATGTGCGTAAATCACCTATATTGCTTATAAAAAGCTTTCTCATGAACTGGTTGTCTGCTGTAATGAATAGAGGATAGCCACAAGGTTCACGACTTGGGCCCTAGTCTTTGGAACAATGGCAACAATGTTATGTGAATTAGGATTAGTATGAAGCATCTTGTTTAAGTGAAAACAATATAGTCTTACAGTATATTATAAATTTACACAATAACTCTAAATAATGAGGGAATTGGTTGACTCGAAACAAATAGTTTTACTCTCTAGAACACTGATCTTCATAATTGTAGAATAAGATGTTGTTTATCACTTCTCATACATCGATATCTCGTACATGTTTGTTTAAATTTACAATCAATTAGTTCTTGAAGTTCTTCCATCATAATATCGGGGTTTGCAGGCCAAAGTGGCCCGTAATCATCATCCGTTCTCCCCAATCCTCCATCGCATGGATCCTTTGATCTGCTTCTGATACGAAACACTGCAACATTTGTCTTTGGAGATGGCGGCAGAGAACTTCACTTCTGGGAAAAATGTTTTCTATGGATCTGTTAAACTGGCGAAGATAAATCGTCTTGTCTTATTGTTACTGACTTCAAAGTTTTAAGCATGGTTACATCAACACAACAAACCGTATAAGTAAAAACATTGTCGTCCTGTGCTTGATTAATTTCGCGAAAGGGCGTCCATGTTTTTCAGGCGCTGCTTTTTTAAATGGCGTTAAATCAGGGCACGATGTCTCATCCATAAGGGCGTGAAAGTGGGAAAATAGTCAAAAACACCGCTGGAATTTTTTTATGCATCTTATGACTCATCGACATTAATCAGCCAAAATAAGGCAAACACCGCAATCTATGAATTTCATGTAATACTGCCTGTGTGCTAAGCATGAGGAAGAGTACGAACATCTTCACGGGACCTAGGAGAAATACGATGTATCGGATCCCATATCAGTATTTTCGTAGGTACAAATGGTCTGCTTTCCAGGGATAACTTCCATTTTCGACAAGTTTTTAGCCAAAAATCCAAAAAGTTGTCGCCCAGAGTGAGGAACTCGTTGAAGCTTTTTGGTAACACGGCAGTAGCCTTCGAGTCCTGTAACTGTCTGGTGGCAGTTTTTAAACTTTCTTTTACATATTGATCAAACAACATTTACTCTGTCAACGATATTTAGCCTAATTTTGATTTAAGGTGCAACGACACAGTTGCAGTACAGTTGGAAAGTCATACTTGATTGTAGAGCTAACAGAACGAAATCTGCTCTCCGTCATTAGGGCTGAAACTTCATGTTCTTGTAGAGTGCACAGTAACACTACTTGATTACGCAGTGCAAGAGGCATTGCCAAATTTCTTTAAGCTCAGATATGGATATTGACCATGAACTGTTTTTGTGAGAAAAAACTTCGATATCCATCTGCCTGACTTTCTCAAATAAACTGCTGTCCCCTCTAAAGTCAATATCTTGTTTCTCCTTTGACCTTGCAAAAAGTTTTTGTTGACTCATTGGAGCGAGGTTTCATTTTATGACGTCATGGATTGATGATCTTCTCAAGATAATGCGCTCTTGAACAAACGTATCTGTAAGCAAGAATGACAGACTGAGTATTCTTAAGAAATTACTATTCTACTGCTGTTACTGTAGTCAAATTGTCGCCCTAGAATAGATTGCCATGCTGTTCGAAGACTGCAATCGCTTGGTAAAACTTGCGTAATATTCATGGTGTTTGTTGGAAGTGTTGTCCAACTTAAAATATGTTTCCTTAAACTTCGAAACCATTCGTGCTAGTTCGGGGCCGGCGATTATCCAATTTAACGTCCCTTGTCTTGACTCAAGGGGACCGTGTAACTAAAGTATTTTTGACCAAGTTTTTATCTACTGATGAATATTATCATGCCCCATCCTGCAAAAACTTGTGTTTGTCTTGCAGTCTGAAATGTTTCTTCAATCAAACTTGCGAAAGATGCGAAAGTTGCGCGTAATTTACTGCCTTATTGCGAACAAAATCCAGAAGCAAACATTCAAGGGTCACCGTGGTTTGTCAGTACTTAAATGGAATTGATTCTTCTGACCGGCTATTAATCCGATCCGAAGAATAGTCATCAAGTTGGTTTAGATCAATTCGTTAGAGCGGAATACGAAGGGTTGCTGCTGATACTTTGTGTGCGTAGCGACTCTTGTACACGTTGAAAGCTTTCAAGATTCCTTCAGGTCTTCCAGATGTCGTATCTTCATCTTCGACAAGGTTATCACTCCGTCCACTTCCTTCCAACCATGTGAAGACCGCCACCGTATCTTCTACTGAATACTTTTTAACAACTCATACGGGATGATCCATAGTAACGACTTTGCTTTCGATTTATCTTGCGAAGCATAGTTGTCGCAATATTTGTTGCGGGCTATACTACAGATAGATGGCGAGTTGATATCGTGACGAATGGCCTCAACGCATTATTGGATGACAACGAAAGCACTCGTTATTATTGATTTAATCTTAGTTAACTTTCCTAAATTGTTTTTTAATTAAAACGTTAGTTCTTCACGTGGACTGAATTTTAATAATTTTTGTGGTGCCGGTGGCATATAAGCCGTGTACAAAGTTTGATACTGGTTACTGGAAGTCCACTCTGCAGACTATCGATGATTAGCTTTGCCATATTTCGCACTATTTGTCGGAAGTCACTACTCATGTCGATGGTTATGCTCTTACCCAAGATTTCATCAATAACTAGGTTATTTTAATACTTGGTCACTTCATTGAAAGGACATGACCACCTATTGGGCACTATGCTCGGAATGGGCTGTTAGTAGTAAGGCGTGATGTGATCGTCCGAAGAGAAATTTTTGGACTTGCCACTTCTCACAGGAGCTTTGTCGCGTTAAGGCTGAAGGCTGCAAAATATTTTTTGGCCCCTCTACTGCTTATCTAGGAATTATGATTGGTAACCAACTACTGAGAACCTGTATAATCAACATTCTTTATTCAAGAGCATAAATTATCATTTTGGTACCAAAAGCGCGTTTTGTTCCTTTCTTTTCATTTTTTTGTAGTTTATAATTTCATAATTTGCTAACTCTTATTTTAAAATGTTCTTAGTACTAATCACATTAATTGTAATAAGTTGAATTCAAATACTTATAAATTTCCTTAATTTATAACGTTTAATTAAGTACTGTACTTGACGTTTTGCTTTTCATTTTTCATTACAAATACTTGAACTCAAAGAATCTACATTTAAGACTTCATTAATTTTTTAATACGTGTTGGATTAATTTGTGCTTTGAGTCTGTATTTTACCTTTCTTATGGCATGCATTTATGATTAAAATCGATATAATATGTTCGAAAACTTGATTCAGTGTACTGAATAAACAAACTCCTGCCCATCTTAAATTTTTTCTCAGTTAATTCCAGAGTATGTCCCTTTGAAGAAAACAATAAATTTTCAGCGAAAAACTTTACATCGAAAGTTCAAGAGCAGCAGCCTTGATTTAGATTAATAAAATGGTAATTGACAAAGAATAACGATATAAATGTAATTTTGGAACTAACGCTCACGCGATCATTTGTCAAAAATACATTCCGATTAAGAAGTATTTTCAAACCAGATAAAGTCGATTAAAAATTTTAAAAACCAAGTTATAGCACTACCTAAGGGTTAATCATTGCGAAGAATATATGGTTTTAGTGAATTCAGCTGATAAATTCATATTCGAGTAAGAAGATAAAGTAAAAATTGCAACTGTCGAAGTTTGACATGGACATATTTATACTAATAATGGTAATATCCAAATATTTGGACAAAAGAAGACCAAGCAAGAGTACTCTACCGACAAACCACCATCTTTGAATGCAGAGGAGCCGAAGAGGACCGGTGTGCGCATTTTTAAAACAAAAAAGACTGACGCAGTGGTGCGTAAAGTTACAAGATCGCAGTTTGTGGCAAAACTGGAGCAAATTTGAATTTTACTAAATTTGATAGATTAACTCTTCAACTTTCCGTTTCTAATTTAAATAAGTAATCTCATAGTACCTATAACAGATAAATAGTTTAATCATGTCGAAATTGTCGTTTGATTACACTTGACTAATTTAATTTGGAATATTCCGAAAGCATATATTGTTGTAGGTACTCGTATTAACAATTCTACACGCTGTTGTAGCCTGTAGCTTAAAATACCACCCCGCTAATTTGGGCAAACAAAACCGCAATTCATGATGACGACTGACGCTGATACAGTGAACTATCTTGAAATAGTACAGTTAAAGACACAAGTCGATAAACGAACTGCAAACCTAGTTACACTCACTAAGTGCAAGCATACTGGTGTTGAAGTCATATAGACAAAATGTCGGTTTCCAGACGCCGAAAATCAACAATAAAAGACGCTGGGTTAAAATGGATATCAAAAAACAGGAAAACGACTAAAATAAAAGTGCCGTAATAACCGAATCAGATTACGATTCATAAATCTTATCAAATTTTGGATCTCAAGTAGCTTACAACTCGATCACAAACGAAAAGGACCAAGAGATGGAACAATTCCATCCTGCAATCGTTATAAGGGATAAAGACAGGTACTTACACATCAAGAAAATATCAGAGGACAATAAGATGGTGTTTGAAAATTCCATCAGCCATCCGGAGGGGATCAAAATCTTTACAAAAACACCTGATGACTGCAGAAAACTCAGACATATAATAGACCATCCAAATGTACCATGCCACACTTATCGGCTACCCGAAGAAAATGAGCTGATGGTAGTTTTAAGGGAGATTCTGATAAAAACTCCAACGGAAGAAGTAGAAAGGAAACTAATAAATTGATTGGGAAACAAACACAAAAAGTGCCCACTCATCCCGATGAATATAGAGAAATCAAAGAGATAATGCACATAAGAATTACTACCGAGCCCAAACGTAGGTCCATCAGAACAGCCCAATGCTTCCGGTGATGTAGCCTACAATGCACAGTGCCATTCCCTGATCAAATGTGCAGAGTGTCATCCCACGTTCTAGTGTAAAAAATTACTAAAAACCCCTGCAAATGCTGCAACTGCGGCTCAAACTATCCAGCCAGCAGCAAGGAATGCCCGAAGAAAACTGTAAAGATTACTCAGCACATAAGGAAATAGGCTGCCGCCAAGGCAAGGAGAACAAAAGTGATCCCTGGAATATCATATGCTGTTAGAACAAAAACCACCACCGCCCGTACGTTAGAGAAAGGGACGCAAGGCCTATCGAAGACAGACTATCGAAGGCATACTAGAAAGGCTTCTGGCCAAGAAGCTCCCACAAGTTCTCAAAAAGTCCTCAATGGCTACTTGGAACGAAAACGCGATTAAGAACCGAAAATTAGAATTCGAAACTTTCTTACAAGCACATGTCAAGTAGCCATCAGCGAAACCTAAAAGCTGGAGACAGTTCCAACTAAAAGGGTACACATAACATCGGAAAAACGGAACGGTCGCAATTGCATTAAAAATATCGATACCACAGCTGATGTCTATCGACATGAATATCCAGATCGATGCAGTCACTCATGGAAGTCACCGGCCACCGCACCAACCTAACATCAGTCTACAATTCGCCAGCAAAAAATTGGACGTACAAAAGCTGCTAAGTCTCGAGGAAACGCCAAACATGGAACGTGGGGCAGTAGGAAGACGAACCTCAATGGCAAAATACTGACGCAATGAATATTCAACTCAACGCCAAAGCAATCGGGCCACTGCAGGAAGAAGAGATGTGATCGATCTGTTTATAATAATAGTTCTAAAAAAACTAGTAACAGCGGTAACTATCCATCAACTGTCATCAGACCATTTTCCGGTGGTGCTGCCTATAGAGGGCCCCGCGGGGCTAGTTAATCCTCTAACCACCATCATGATGGATTTTGAATTATTGAATAGCTTCGCGACGGAAGCCCACATAGAAGCCGCAGTCGCCAAACTAATAGAGGTAATCGACAGAACCCTAAAGAACTGCCAAAGTAACGTTCCCACAAACTGGGAAAGCAAATGACGTCTCAAACTAGATGAAAGGCATTTATAAACGACACGAACCAGGCAAAGAAAAAGTAGACTTACTCTAGGCATCCCATCGACAAGGTTAACTTCACCATCCTACAAAAGAAGGTAAATAAGATATTAAAAGTAAATAAATACAAGGACTCGTCCCAAACCATTGAAAAGTGCTCTGAAAATGGCAATACCATGCTTTGAAAGCTATTAAAGACATTCAAAAGAGATCGGATCCCAACATCCCCTTTAAATACGAATGAGGCTTGTGTTTCTGTGATCTAGACGCGCTAACGTCATTGCCGATACCCTCGAAACTCAATTTAGTAATAAGGCATCCTATCAACAAAATTAACTTCACCATCCTACAAAACAAGGTAAATAAGATGTTAAAAGTTAATATAGACAAGGACTGGTCCCAAACCATTGAAAAGTGCTCTGAAAATGGCAATACCGTTCTCTGAAAGCTATTAAAGGCATTCAAAAGAGATCGGATCTCAACATCCCCCTTAAATCCGAAGGAGGCCCGTGTTTCTTTGATCAAGAATGCGCTAACGCCATTACTGATACCCTCGAAATTCAATGTAGCAACAAGGCATCCCATCGACAAGATCAACTTCATTATCCTACAAAAGATGGTAAATAAGATGTTAAAAGTAAAGAAAGACAAGGACTGGTCCCAAACAGTTGAAGAGTGCTCCGAAAATGGCAATACCATGCTGTGAAAGCTATTAAAACCATTCAAGAGAGATCGGGTTCCAACATGCCCAAAAATACGCAGGAGGCCTGTGTTTGTCTGATCAAGAACGCGCTAACCCCATTGTCGATACCTTCAATGTAACAACAAGGCATCCCATCGACAAAATCAACTTCACCACCCTACAAAAGGAGGTAAATAAGATGTTAAAATTAAATAAAGACAAGAACTGGTTCTAAGCTATAGAAGAGTGCTCCGAAAATGGCAATACCGTGCTTTGAAAGCTATTAAAGACATCCAAAAAAGATCCGATCCCAACATCCCCCTTAAATACGAATGAGACATGTGTTTCTCTAATCAAGAACCCGCTAACGCCATTGCCGATACCCTCGAAACTCAATGTAGCAACAAACTTCTTATTTGAAAGTCCCTGCAAGAGAAAATTACGCGCTGTATCACCAGCATCGAAGATTCAATTCAGATGTCAGCTGAAGAGGTCAAAAACATCCCTGAAATCTAAAAAGGCATCTAGGAAGAACCGTATCCCGATATTCCTGGTGAAATTCTAAAAAAAATACTAAATAAAAAGCTTGAAGAATATCTAGAGGTTAACCACAGCTTCCCGTGCAACCAGTTTGGTTTCCATGTGATCTTGGAAGCCATGGAAAATCCTTATGGCCGATTATGGAGCGAAGCTTTAATATATAAAGTGGATGCCAAAACATTTCCTATCTCTATCATCCAAGAGAGACGTCACGTCAGGCCTACCCCAAGGTTCACCGTTATCGCCGACACTTTACAACCCTTTTATTAGCGACATGCCGAAGTAGAAAGTAAAACCTAATGCGGATGTTTTTGCGCTGCGTTGGGGACACAGCCATCATCATCGCCCACCGCACTATTGCCAGGGTCAATAGTGCAAAATCTGATGAATTGCCATCGACGATTCCAGAACAAATGGTAAAAGGTTCTCCAGAAAGAACAACAGGAATAACTTCCTAATAGACAACAATCAGTTTAAAATTAAAACAACCGCAACGCACCTCGGCATGTAATTCGACAATAATGTAAACTGGAAATCGCACACTGCATGAAGGGCGACATTCACAGCAGAATCCCAAGGAGGCTATATCCGGTACTAGGGATACACAGCTCCCTTCCACTGAAGTGGAAAAAATTGAAACTAGTATGGGCCATACTCATCTCCAGCCACACGCACAGACAACAGCTACGGACCAAAGGCAACCAGGCAGTTAAAACATAATCACCGTAAGACACAAGAGGATGTTAGGAATCACTATAGGCGCACCTTACTTTGTCATAGACGCAGATGCCCGTAGGGATCTTCAAGTGTCCAACGTAATCCCAAGGCAGTCTCCAGAACGCGCGAGTTGAAGAAGCTCCTAAACCGCCACGACGACTTATCAATAAAGAAAATGATCGCGAACGGGCCCTCGCAACCTGATAAGGATTGGCCAGGCCCGTTTATATAGCTAGTAAATATCTGAGAGAAAAGGAAGTAAAAAAATTATATACCATAAATCAAATGTTTCGAAAAGTGAAACCTGAGTATGCCTAAACTGGAAAGTCGAATTATAAAGTGTTACTCTAATCGTCAAACCGATTAAATTTTTTCTTGTTATAAATAATTTTCAAATTATATAAATTATAACCAAAGAAAGTGAAAATAATAAAATATACGCAGTGTTAAAATCGCCGAAAAAATAATTTGACAACGCTGGGGACAAATCAACAGGTTTATCGAAGTACCTATAATTAAATTTCTAAGAAGGAAAATGAATAAATTATGCAGTTCAGGGACATCCCTTAAATAAATTGTTTATTTAATCAACCTAACTCTTTTTTCATTGATTTAAATACAATAGTCGCCCTTGAGTACAATTATTGATCACAGTGCTTTGCGTAAAACCTACACAACGAAAATTCGGCTGCATTAATAACAAATCTTTCAGAGGTAACCGTATAATTAAATTAAGCAAGTTTTAAGCGTTATACAAATTTCGGAAGTGTTTTAAAGTCTTAAAAGAATTCTTTTGTGTTACGTGCGTTAAGAGTGCCCTCTGCCAATTCTTATAGGAAATTTTTGAAGAAATGCTGGTTTGGAAAAGTTGTTTTAGTACAGAGAGGCAAAGTAAGATTTTCATTTTAACATGACTAAAATTTCTTTTATACTTATTTAAACATCTCTTTCTAACAAGATCAAAAACGGGGGTGGAATGTAATTAAATGTTGCACATCGTAAATTAAAACGTGGATTTAGAAATTGCAATTAACTCCTGCATTTTTATTGCATAGCAATAACATGGAAAATCGAATTTTTCTCCCCTTATTCATTATAGGACCCTCAAATTAAGGCTTAACGAATGTGGCGTTGATTTCCTGCATCTTCATTGAAAATCTGGCGATGGCTCTACTTCGCTTTCTTTTTTTTTAATTACTTTTGGTGCAAGAAACCCATAGATGTAAGAAAAGTAGACTGTTTTTATAATTCAGCACCTCAAGACTGAATTTCTTAGAGGTATGACCGTTGCATTTTGTTATAATAATCACGCATTTAAAAGGTAAATTATAAAAGTTTAGGTGCAATAAATACGTAATTAGTAAACTGAAATGTAAGTTAAAAATCGCTTTAACGGATCAAAGCATTCGACGAAAGAATGGCTTGTTTTGTTATCGCGAATTTTGCCTTATTTTCTAAATAGTGAAAACGCCATGAATTTTTTTAAATTGGCAAACAAGTTTGCCGCAGTAATCTAGCAGAACTATTCTGTGTCCAAAATACCCAACTTTTATTTTTATATATAACGTAAATTAGGGGTCGCTTTATCGGGTGTAAAACTACGGAATTCCCGAAATTTAATTCCGAATTCGCGGCATAGGACACACGGCAAGCCTTTCTTGAAAATATTTAAAAGTATTTCTTAAAATTAAAAAACCTCCGCTATAAATTTGTGTGTTGTATTTATTACATTTTTAATCATATACTTTCTGTTCGTCTCTTGTATGCGAACTATTAGTTTTCTTTTGTAGCAGTTTCAGCGCTCGTCGATTTTTTATTTCACGCTTCTTTTTTAAGTCGATAGCACTGTCAAGACATAGCGAAAGCACTCTAGTTCATGCATATTGCATTTATTCTCATTTTGCAGAGTACAAATGTCAGCTTAGCTTAATATCCATTATACAGCAGAAAGTTGCGTTATTAGCATAGCAGCATAACATGACAAGTTGCAAGTTTGTAATGTTGATAATTTAAATATCCCAATTTTTTAACTTAATTAATTGTTTTAGGCACAAAAACAAGTTTTAATTAATATGTAATTAACATGTTTAGGTCACTGGATCAGCGCTAACATCAAAATCAACATAAACAAGCTGAAACGATGCGATAAATCATTTTTGACGCATTATATTATCAATCGTATTTCGGTGTTTGAAAATCAATAAACAACCCTAGTTAAGCTTTTTTTCAATATTTAATTTACTTGAATAAACAGTTCTTTTGTAACTTTATTCTTTTCATAAATAATTTGTCTCTCCCTCGCCTAAGACGATTACCACCAAGTATTACTGAAGTAAATTTATACATGAGCGCCACTAGTTTTCATTTTTATTCGAAACAATCGCCCGAAAAGAACAAAAAACATTTTTCTGAAGGAAACTGGAATTCTATAGAATTGGATAGTAACTCAGAATAGATACAATCAAAATAAAGGTCATTAGCAGAATCTGTTCACAACAAAAAGTTTTTCTAGTGACAAGTTTCAGATTGAAACTGCGATTTTACGGACAAATGACTGTAGAATATCAAATGAAAAAGCGACTGGGAAAACTATCAAAGATGCTCTTAGAGTAATCAAAAAAATCAACATCTACTATAATTTGGTGAACAATGTTACCCTAGAAAACGAAATTAACCTTAAATTTCAGTTACATAAATTTAAAGTCTCGTATTGTTTATTATTTGGTTTACTCTGTATATTTTTTATATAAATATTTTAGTATAAAATTTTTGTATAAAAAATTTGTTGAAGTTCGTAATGTAAACACTAAATTCATTTCCGAAATAAACGTCCTTTTTGTATTTTCATATTTCCTTATCTTAAAATATTGAAAAGTTTACTTTAGAATTGAGTTTGGGTTTAAAGTTCAATTTATATTGCCAAAAATTCGATTTTCTGTGTGTAAGTTCAACGACCTCTGTTGGAATGTGCATCTGTGTATACATATTTCTGTTGTAAATTGTGTTTAAGAGCTAATTTTTTGTGTACAATTTAGGGATGTTATATTTTTTTTCTAAGATTAAAATACATAAAAAAATGTTATTGCTCGAAAGATTTCTTTGACAACTGAGCAGAACTTTTTATTGACCCTGTATATAACTTTATTGTCCATCAAAGATTGATAAAAGTGTATTTGTCATCAGGCTTCTAAAAGGTGTAGGCGTAAGATTATTAGCTATGATTATATTTCAATCGATATTTCTAAATTTAGATATTATCGCAAGGCCGTTATTTTCTAAAAGTTTCCCAAATTACACATCAAGATCTACACAAAGCTCGAATGCTTCGGTATTGAAATGTGTCTTCAGCCATTTGGAACATCTTTAGAACACGACCAAAAACAAGGTTGTTTTGTTATACTGCTTTCTATAGAGACAGTCAACTGTAACGGGCAATCAATAAGAACATTATGGTTGAATAAACATCTTTAGGCACAATATGTGAATAACTAAATTTATAAACGAACCAGTTACTTGTAATTTCAATAGCATTAAATAAATTTTAAATTTCGCGCTTAGTCAGTGACTGTAAAACTGTTGTGTATAGTTGATCTAAAATACTTTTAGATTTGTACGAAGTTAGCTTCAACTTTTCTGGGCCAGGCGGACAAATGGCCATTTTTAATAAAACATTACCACCTCTATTAGTTAAATCAGTTCTCTATATAAAAACCAGAAAAAGGTACTGGTATACATGGAGCAAAATATCGAATTACTCAAGAACCGAAATTTAACTATTTTTCACAATTTGATCACTTGTTCTTTTCACGCAAATAAGGATCTTGAATTACTATTTCGTAGTTACACAAACAAAAATTTTCGAAATTTATCGAACAATTGTTTATGAATGCATATAAGTTAAACAATTTCGTTATTTCAGAAAAGTGGTCTCCAATGGAGATGTTTTAGTCAACACTGCCGTACCTTGTCTTACTAAACAAGACAACTCGCTAAAAATAGGTGTTAAATATTTTCCACGCAACTTCCAAGGTAGCCATTCGGCTTCGGCTAGTTAGCGGGAGGTCGTAGATACTTTCTACATAAAGCTTATGACAGCCAATTCAAAAGGAAATTAGATGTTACATTAGAGATTATTTTGGGCAACACTATTTTTGTCGGGTAACTCCATTGCAGAATTAAAAACTAGCAGAGCAAGAGTTTACAGAAAAATGTGAAGGATAAATTCAAGACGCGTAGCAAGTTTTCCAGATTATAACATTGGAGTACATATAAATTAACCCGTATTTTGGCAAACGAACTTTAATGCAAGTGATCGCTTCACCCAAAAAGTTTCGCCTGATACACTATCTGAAATTGTAATTTTATTTTACTTCTGTCAGTGAAAAAAATAATAAAACAGTTGCATACAACAAAGATACAAACACAAATAGTTAATAATTGAAACTTGACAATATCAATTACCAAGAAAACTAAAGTTGCAAAAATAACTTCCTTAAATGAAAGAATAAATCGCCCACCTATATACAGGATGTTTTGAGAAAAATACGTTTCTATAAACATGTGTCCTTATCAGGAATGTTACCCTAATAAAACGCCATGTGCCAAAACATTTAGAAAGCCACGCGCCAAATTAAGTGAAACTGAGCGTTTTAAGTTGCAATGCCATACGAAATACTGCAGGAATTTTTGAACGTGTGAGACAATCAATGATACGATTACCTTCGTGCGTTGTATCAGAAGGTGGCCATTTTAAAGATCTACTTTGATTTAGTGCCGCAATTAATTATTTTATTGATTTTTGGTAGTAAACGACCATTTTTGTATGAATAGGTTAGCAGTAGGCAAAAAATTCAAGAAACATTTTTTATTGTATATTGTTAAGAGAGTGAAAAGAACAACTTTTAAAAAAAGTATTGCCATTCTTTTCATGAAGAAAACGGTGACTGAGTCACGCCTAACTACGCCACTGGTGGCAGATAAGAATTGACTGTACACTAAAAATGTAACTCTTTACTAACGTAAATGAATTGCAAAATTTTAAGAACTTAGCGTGTAACGTTTCAGTCCTTACTGAAAGGTATAAGAGGAGTAAAGAACTTGCGTTCTACCTGGTAGTAGCTCTTAGTCGTGAGGAGTGGTTCTCCGTGTAGTTTGTACCCCTGCTTCGACGATTCCGGTGGTCGAAGTAACGGTGAAATGGCTTTCTTGCGATGGACGTCGTTTATGCTAAATGACGTCGCTCGAACTTCAGTCTCGAAACGAACTTCTAGTTATTGTTCGATTCGGTCATCGACGGATTTGAAAAGATATGTTATGATACTAATTTACTGACAAAATAAATAAGTAATTCTAACAGTGTAATCAAATTAATCAATTAATATTCATTAACAATGAAATAACTCAAATATATCTGGAACTCAACATTAAAATCATCCTAAGTTATAAATTAAAAATACTAAGGTGGCAAACAAAGTAAATATGAATGTTTGTGTTTGTAAATTGTATCGGAGTTCATATAAGACTCGAGACGGGCGTGTCGTGAATTTGCCCGAAACTTTGAAGTTGATAGCCGGCACAAGTTCCCAGGTCCACTCACTTTCTGTTCTCCTGATACTTGTATATGAATGCACGGGATTGCTATGTGCTTTGAGGTCTACACAAATGGGCGTCGCTCCCATGCGCCACTCTCGGCGTAGTTGGTACTGGGACGGATGGAAACAAGAGATCGGCGTGTACCCGTGACCAAAGATGCCACTCGATTGACGTCGACCGTCTTTGTTAAAATAGCGTCGTTAGTGAACCGCGACCTAGCCACTCATTTACTAACAACAGACTACCTTACTTAGGGGAACGGTTTCGGTTCAGCGTCGATGTGCGTCCGCTATTGTTACAACACAACGCACAACGATGTCGACGACGCTCGGCATCGTTTCTGTAAATCGCAACCTAGCTACACATTTACAGACGATGGGCGAGTGTATTCGGTGGATGGTATCGGATCGGCGTCGATGTGCGTCCGCTATTGTTACAACACAACGCACAACGATGTCGACGGCGCTCGGCGTCGTTCACAGCTAGCTACTTAGCAACGTTATTGTAAATAACTTCCTAGCATACAGCGTTCCCAGCGGTTTTGATTCGCAGTTGGACGGTCTACAGATGAGCGGTTCGGTTCTTATGGGAAGTTGCGTCGACCTGGTTGGGAGAATTATTAACAAAATTAGCTTTACCGATGAGGAAAGCTTTAGACGGAATTTGCACTAGGCAACGTCCCGTATAGAGTCTCTACGAAGACTCCCTTTCGGTTTGTAAAATCATCTTATTTATACCTAATTGGTATTCGCGTTCTTCGTACTTCTGATTTGACTTGCTTTCTGTGTTTGCTATCGTAGTGATACGGATAACGGCTGCATGTGTTTAACCAATTCGATTGCACAACATGATGTAATATTCTTAATTAGTTATTTACTAATTAATTGATATTTCAATAATCGGAGATCGTTATTTCGGTTACGTGTGATTGATTATCAACGCAATCTTGAGTAATTTCGGGCGGTAGCGAATCATATTTACATCAGGTTGCGTGATCTTATTTATTTTTTTTATAGCAGCTTTTAATTAAACAATTTTTGTATTATTAATTTTAAACTAAACTTAGACACTCGCGCACGGTACTTGACACTTTCTTAGAGTTTGTGAAGCCCTTAATTCAATGTTCTTAATTACACTTCCGTATTTATGAATATAGCGAAAATACCTAGAATTTTTAGGAATTCTTTTAGATCGCGTTTCGCGTTATTCTGTCGTTTCGTATAAACATTACAAGCGTTAGCCGTTCAAAATTTATTTGAAATATTTTTTTTTCTTAATTTTCAACGCCCTTTATCTCGGAAACATGTTTATAGAAACTTTTTTCTTAAAAAATTCTAAGGAATTGCGCGCTAAAGTTACGAACCGTACTTAGGAAACACCCTGCATATTTCGCTTTGTCATAGAATAATTTAACGAGCAAAATTAGATCAGGTGTCTCAATGAATATGAGTTACCACCAACAGAGATTCAAAATCTTTAATCCAGTTTTGATTTCTCGATTTTAGTTTAATGTATGTTGAAATTAAATACTATTTTAAAGTATTAATCCTAGATTTTAGGAAACGATTTCTTATCTAACGAGCTTATTAACAAGCTCAGTATTTTAGCAAATTATCTTCGTTTATGCTGATTTTTATAACTTTCCGACATGGTGGCCACGTGTCTGGAAAATATGGACAAAGAATCTGGAAAATTCGAGGAATTTGAATCTTGTGTTGTTTAGTCAGGAATTTTTTTAGCAAAATATGTAAGGTGGATCGTATTCCTGTTTTTAATTTTTAAATTTATGACGTCGTTTCGGTACATTTTTTCTTTTTATTATTGGATATTTCTATGGTCCAATTTTGCCACTCTCGATAAAATCTTACAACGATTCTTCTATTTTCCAAGCACAATGCGGCGATATTTTGTTATCCGCGCACACAACCGAACGAATAAGCGAGTCGGTATAAAGTATACAAAACCAACATAAACGCCGGGTTAGTATTTCCATTCATTCCTATTTTCGTATCTCCTTCCAAACGCATCCTTGTCTTACTTATCCTTGCTTTTCATTTTTGGCTGAAGAGGGATCACAGTTACCTCTAAGCAGCCCGTCCCTTAGGGCGGAATTGAAATAACAATGATTTTCCTATTTTATCATATTCACTTATTTGTTTTGTCCACACTTTCTCGATATAGTTACGTAATGTTTTTAAAATTTTCTTTTCGCAACTATTAACACAATGAAGTATTTATAAACTGTCCTTCTTTTAAAATGTTTGTTGAATTGAAAATTTCAATTAAAAATATGTTTTTGTGAATAAAGATCCTTTTTTTAAATACCGAAAAAAATTAGTTTGGAAGACCTGGAAATTCAGCAGTCATGTACAGTGAATCTCGGTTCTATATTTTCGGTAGATCATAGCAACCCTTCCTATACTGGATTTTGGTAATCTATACTGATTACCAAAGTCAATCCAGATAGAATTTTATTTGAAAATCAGGTAGAAGATGCGTTAGGTACCGAAATCACGGACTTCCAATGCTTCAAATGTTATTAAAATTGATAACACACATCGCCTACAAAGTATTGGTTGCAAAATTATCAGTCGGGATTACTTTTCCTTTTTAAATTACGTGATTTAAAGAAGTTCGTTTCGAATATACGCTACTTAAGAAATCAAGAAGAACGTGTCATTTAAAAGTCCGTTGGGAATCTTAATTACTTTAAATGCACCAATTTTGCTTTAGTAACCATAAAATTTTTATACTAGTAATTTTAAAAACCTGGGAATAAATCAAACAGTTCTTTAGTACACAATATCCTGGGGAATGTATACGTTTGCAAATTTCTAAGAAAATGAGTGTTAGAATAGTTCAACATAAAAATGGGCGCATAAGGAAAATATTTCAATTACCTTTAATAGATTTATAATTCTTTAGCCAGGACAACCCAAATTCTTCGTTAAAATAGGCAAGTTGATATTTACTAATTGATTTACATGATGTGAATTGATAGAATCAACAACTAATGTAAACAAGCTGAGTTATCATCCATGCAAGTTGAGTAGCTACTGGTATAAAAAACTACCTCAACTATTTTTGTTTCAAGAGCCGAGCTTCTGTTACTGTCTATTCAGTTACTTGTCAGATAATTTTTTAATGAATTGCTTTGAGTCCAACTAGGAATTTGTTAAAGAATGCATGTTATTTCTATTCTCTCATTAACAAAAAAAACTTCAAAAAGTGGAAAATTTCTTAAACAACAATAAATTCGGCTGGTAGAATGTTATGGCCAAAATAAGACTAGTCAACTTATGTAGACTCAAGTTGCTGACCCATCTTAGCAAAAAGAAATATTAGAATAGCTATCTGTGATAGCTATTATAGAGCTAAAATGTTTAATAAGTCCTTCAAACTTTGCTGCAAATAATGGTTATATTTTCTTCATGACATGGTCTATTTTTCCTCATCTCCAAACATGAAACAAATTTTGGAGGAATCAGAATCCACTTCAATGAAAAAGTTTAGGCTGACCAGAACTTAAGATAGCACCTCCAGTTTATAGAGGAAAAGTGTTTCTGTCACATCTACTCAAGAACAGCTGGTCAAAACAAAGGCATGCTTTCAGTACAAAATACCATATTGCATCTTAGTTGTGCGGAATCTTTAGAAACAATTTGCAGTAATTTAATGTACAGTTATAAAGTGATAAACAAAAGTATAAATCACTGCATTTTACGTCACCTTATATAACTTTATCATTGCAGGAATGCCATGGCTAGATGGAGCGTGCAATTGTCGAAAACAAAGACCACCGAGAATTGGAGATCTTCCGAAGTAAGTGTAAAATATTTAAATTGTCACATATACGTTTTATGTATATTTTTAAACAAATTACTTCATATATGCTCCATAACTTTTAAAAATGATAAGATAAATTGTTATTGACATTATCAAACTTTTTATTTGATTTATCTGTATTTAATAATAATTGCTGATAAACTGGTCAAATTTAATGAACAAAAATATAAACTGTTTAAATTATTAAATTATAGGATACTTAATTAAAAATAAGCCAATAATAGAACCATTAACCTTCAAAAATAATAAGTGTAACTATCCACCAACACATTCATAATTGAACCAATTAAACACACACTTCTCCTATTTTAATTTATAAAATTTGTTTTCCCACTTAAAAATCTTTTCATTGTATCTTTATGGTAACACACCATCCACTTTAAAAACCCCTTCAAATATGACTGAAAGCAAGCGAGGTAAAATGAGGGTGTCTTCGTAACTCATAATTGATCCTACAAACACTTACGGAAAGACTTGACTAAAGTAGGTCTGTATTTTTAAATATAAGTCATGTTTGACTAAGAGTAGTAAATAATAAAATTAATTATTAAAATACATAAATTTTTAGATACAGTGCAGTTGACGTAGATGTAAAATCAAAGACTGGCGAAACAATTAAAATACCCAACACTTCTCCAAAGCCTTCCATACCACCTAAAAGCCCAGAAATTGCATCAAGTTTGATAGATACAACCCAGGTAGAAACAAAATCCAAAACTGTGATATCTTCTGTTGTGCCTTCCTCAGAATATGATCAAACCCAACTAGCAAAAGGAAACATTAGAAGTAAATTAAATCAGAAAACGTTGATACAATCCAAAAGTCTCGCTATAGATAATCGTCCCATTTATCCTAATTGTCCTTATTCACCTTACGGCAGCCCTACTAATTCGCCAAGAGGCAAGAAAAGACAACCTCTGAAGGAATCGAGAAGAATATCGATGGAAAAAACAGGAATGTATATTCAATTGAATCAATATAAACTTATGGATTCAATCGGACAGGTAAATTCTCTTCAACCATAATTTCTTTGAATTTATATACTTTTTAGGGTTCATATGGAATTGTTAAACTAGCATACAATCAAGAGGATGATACTCACTATGTATGTACTTTAATAAAATAATCAATATTTATATGTAATGTTTGTATTATTTAAAGGCAATGAAGATATTGTCAAAAAAAAAATTGGTAAAAAAAGCAGGCATGTTTGGTCGATTGCCTCCAAGATGGATTGGAAAGTCTAGAGAGTCAGAAATTTTAACGCCCTTAGAAAGAGTGTATAGGGAAATAGCTGTACTTAAAAAATTAGATCATCCAAATGTAGTCAAACTAGTAGAAGTTCTTGATGACCCTGAGGAGGACCAATTATATTTAGTGTTTGAATTATTAGAAAAACAAATATTAAATATACCAACACAGGAACCTCTTCTGGAAGACCAAGCTTGGCATTACTTCAGAGATGTGATATTAGGAATTGAATATTGTAAGCATTACCGAATATTTATACCAAATTTTATTTACAGTCATACGGGCGTGATAGTTTTTTCCAAAATTAAAAATATGCCATGAAAATATGAGCACTATTGCAGCTGCTTTCACACTTAAATTTAAAGATATTTTCAAGGTCACCAAAATGATCATAAATTATTAAATAACAAATTGAAGCATGCCTAATTCAAATGCATCACAATTACCCAAACACCACCTGATGTAATTCTTTAAACCTGTATAGAAATATGACTATTTCATTCATCATTACATATTATGAGATATTTAACTACCATAAAGCATGTTTCACAACCATATGATCAAACTTTACAGGTAGTTAGAGATATAAAAAACAAACAATAGAACTTTGCGAAAATCAATCTGGATTAAACCAATCCATCGTAATTGCCATAATGATGATTATTTCAATAATTATTTCCATGATTATTTTTACAAACCTGGTTAACCCAAATTAATTTTTATAAAGACCTTATGTGTAAGCTTGATTGATTTTTTCTAAACCAATGGTTTCAAAGAAAACCAAGAAGAAAATATTTTTAAGGTGAAATAGTACACTTTTATAATCAAAACATGAATTTGTTAAAAGATGGTTGTCTCAGGTTACATTGCCATATATTATGTAAAGTTTTAATGATTAAACTCATTTAATGCGAACTAGTTAACCATCAAACACTTTGCTGTATATCTTTAAAAACCATTTTTCTCATGTTTTTCAGCTAACTTGTATTCTTTTAGAAGTCTAAAATATTTTATATACCACAAACTTGTTCGTTTATAATTTTTGAAGAAAAAATAGCTGTGGGATACTATCCTGCTATGATAATATTAACATTAGTTTTTAAAAAAGTATTAACAAGATATATGCTCAAAATATGTAGGGAAATCTCAGGTCCCTACTTTATATTAGGTCCTTTACATATATCGGGGATTCATTAATTTACACTAAACTTCATAGGTTTTTATAATGAGCAGTCAAAACTAATATATTTCCCCATATATCCCTACATTTAAAACATGATTATAGGATTTTTCTTATTCATTTTTTGTTAGTTATTGGTTTTCAAAATATGACTACTGCAACAGGAGAGCTTTTAACCAATCAACAGTTGGCAAATCTTGCTGAGAACTTTTACAATGATATCAGTTACTATAAATGTTCTAACAAATTTAATGGCGATTTGACTGATACCTTAAGTAAACATAGTGATCACAATACAGCTTCAAAGAAAGTCAAATCTGAGGAAAAAAGTGAAGTTTCAAGTGATGCCAATGAAGGCACAAGTTACTTTTATGGACATAATTGATATAAGTGGCCCAAGAACAGTCCCGCTGCTGTGGTATTATATTACCAGTTATATTACCAGTTTAAATAATTTCTGCAGACCATTGTTTGCAGTTCAATAGAAACCAAAATCTAAATATCTTCGACAATAGATATTTTCTTTAAAACTTTGCATTTGTTTGAGCAAAATGCCCTGAATAAGAAATTTGTTCAGTTATTGAGTTAATTAAAAATCTTTGACATTATAAATTTTTGGTTTTTTGCAAAAACTTTTCTCTACTAATTATTTATTTCTTATGGCAATATTTAACTCCATATTTAGATTGTGGTATTTACAGGGTTGTCTAATAATTATTGGGACTGATTTTTTCTTGCCTATAGGAAAAGATGGAACATGGAATATGTGACTGGGAGATGCTACATGCGCTAGGAAACCTGACTCAGTTACCTCTGAGCATTTGGAGTGTGTAAATGATGCCTGAAATGAAAGTGTATTAGTGCTTGCATCGAGAGTCAAGATACAGTGAACCATCGAGCAGAATTGTGCCATCAAATTTTGCTATGGAGACTTTTGATATGATCCATGAGGCTTGTAAGGATGAAGTCATGTCTAGAAATGGCATAAAACATTCAAAGGTGGCCAGAAAGGCATCAAAATTGAAGATCACATTGGACACCTGACATCAATCTGAACTGATGAAAATGTGGCCAAAGTTTGTTAGCACAGGAGTTAAATTTAGTGAAATCCACTGTACTTTTATTGTGATCGAGATTTGCAAATGCAGAATGTGTGCGCGAAATTGGTGCTGAAAATTTTGTCAAACAAACAAAAGCTCATGTGATGGTTTGTCATGAACTGTGTGAATGTTTTGAGATGGATCCAAATTTTTGGACAGAATGATAACCAGTGACGAAGCTTGGATATTCGAGTACGATCCGGAAACCAAAAGGCAAAGTGCTGAGTATCACACAAGTACCTCCTTGATCAAAAAAAGCCCACATAAGCAGATCAAGAGTGAAACTGATGCTCATTGTCTTCTTTGAAACAAAAGGTGTGGTTCAGAAAGGGTTTATGGTGCTGGACATGGAAACATTTATGCAGAAGCACTCGAATGTTTGAGTATTAGGGTGCGTCACATTCAAAGGAAGATCATAAATACCTGATTGCTCCATAACAATGATGTGCCCAATCACAGGTTGCTAATTGTGAGAAAGGTACTGGACAAACATAACACGGCAATGCTGCCCAGCCACCCTACAATTCAGAATGGCTTTGTCTGTCCTTTTTGTTCCCTCAGATCAAAAGGAGCCTGAAAGGACATCATTTTGGTCCAAGAGACTTCGATGAGGTGTCTGAATAGTCTTGCGGTTGCCGATTTACTTCCAGAGGATGTATGACATCAGTCCCTGTTCATTTGTTCAATGATTTGAGTATAGAAGAAACATAATTAAAATTAGTAATAAACTTGTTACAATTTCAGAAATCTATAAAATTTTTATAACTGCAAGCATAGTTATAGTTGTAGTGAGTACACATTTGTAGATGAAATACTTGTTGGATTCTGGGCCTGTTGCTCATTTTACTACTATACAGGATGTTATTGAATTAGTGTCAGATAATTGAACCACAGATTCTGAAGCATTAGTATACAAGGTGTCCAAAGTTATCTGTTCACCGTTACTAACTTTGTTATTATTAGAAATACAAAATTAATTAAATTAGCAATATAGTGTATAGTGTATTAATGTATTCTGTTGATTAGTATGGTGAAATTAGAAGAACAATTAACATTGCATTCTTGAAATATTCATAAAAACAGCATCTTTTTAAATGGAATGCCTTGTATAATGCTATTTATTTTGAAAGAAAATTTAATTTTGAATAAAAAAATTATTAATTACACAATCAGCCTAAAATCAAAAATTGATTCATATTTATCCTTACTACTGGATCCTAGTAGTTGTGAGTCGTATATTTCTATATTTGAATTATACACAACCTCTATAAATATTAACGTCATAATCCATTATAAACACAAAGTTTAATTTCTAAAAACAACTAACTTCACACATATATATTGCTATATTATTTTAAATTTTTCAATTGCAGCCACACGTTGAGCATGCCATATAAATATGCTATAATAATTTTTCAATTGCAGCCCCATGTTGGGCGTGCCAAATATTATCTGCTATGTTATTTTTAAATTTGGATTTTTATATGCCCCGCGTTTGGCTTCAAATAAATTTGCTATTTATTTGAAACTTTTGCTTTTCCCGCGTTAATTGTCAAACAATTGTTAAGTTTTATTTTATTTGAA
>JAHWXV010022324.1:0-12824 GCA_024586415.1 Phrixothrix hirtus
TTGTACTTAGATATTAGCAAATTGTAATCTTTGTGTTAAATAAACGACCGGTGATTGGCCTAATACGAAAGTGGGAGGGTCAAGACACAGTCAATGTCTATGAGATGAATAACGTTTTCTATTTTATCATTAATTAAAAAGCATATTAATTCCTTTTTAAGTTTATTCTTACTTTGAATGTTTCTAATGTTCAATGGTAGCAGATTAAAGAAACGGGGTGCTAGAAAATATGCTGATCGTGTGCCAATTGGTTTTAATGCTGTATTGGTAATCAGTAGCTTGTTATTAGCATTACGGGTATGTTTCTCGATTTCATAAACCCAGAAGATTCTCGCTGCAAAATAAATACGTTGTAGATAATAGTTATTTGTTTGACTAGACAGAAATGTTACACTTTTGCTGCCGCAGCTAAGTTTGCGATCCGAGGCGACTCTGAGGCTACGAATTGCAATGAACTTTACAGAAGTGATCTCCATCCTGTTAAACATATAATAGTCTATAACGATTCTTTAATTTTATTTCTTTATTAAAGTTATTATTATAAAGGAAATCATATCCACTGCAGTGTAGGTTACTGTAATTGGCCAATAATCTATACAAAAGTTGTTTTTTATAAATATTCCTAATTGTATAGTGCATTATTCAAGTTTGCTTTGTACTTTTCAAGTGTTTCTTTGAACATGTTTTGCATATATAAATTTTATTGTTGTTACTGGATCTTTTGATAAATAATTTATAATTGATATGGAATCACAAAATAATCTCGTTTTAAATTTACAAGACACCAATGATCAAGAAATTGTTTAACAATGGTTAGAAGCAACGGAAGAAGAAGACGACAGCATATTAGAGGACACGTTTAAAGGCAAAGATTGTATATATCAAGACAATGAAGCAAGCCAAATATTATACTTTTATAAAGATTCTACAATACAGTAATCTTTTATATAGTCGGACAGCGATGAATCTATTGAATTAGAAAGGTTGTCAATTTTGTAACTAATATGTATTAATTAACAAATGAAGCATCAACAGTGTTCTTTTAAGTTTTTATTGAATACAGTAATTCCTTTCATTAAAAAAAATCTCTAATTTAAATCTTTATTCCATTATTTATAGTAGGGTAACCAAAAGTACCCCGCTTCTTGCATAGAGTACTCAAAAAAGCTTAAGGATAGGAAGGTTAAATATATACAACAAAGTAAAAATAAATGCAATAAATGAAATCAATGTTAATTCTGATTAAAAATATTAAATTATGATCGATGCGATCAATTTCTGTAAAATTTATAAATACTGGAATAAATTTGCTATTTGCTATGAACTGCCTTTAGGTTTAGCCTAAATAAAGGTTTTCTACCTCAATTTACTGATGCTTGGCAGCGAAAATAAATATCTACGACCTTTGTCTAAGAAAATTCAATTATCCTTTCTATTACTAAATAAAGTTCAAATTAATGTTCTTAAAACTTAATTGTTTTACTAATTAAATACTCGCGATTCGCGTTCGCGGCAAATAAAGTTTAATCAGCGACTTACCTTTTCGATGACATCTAATCGATTTTATCAAGTGAAACGGATATTCACTCTGAAACTGTTATAACACTTGATGCAATGTTATTAACTTCTTTGAATTACTTAAATGAATTCCCAACTCGTGGTTGTCCTGTAATTCATTGAGCTTGCAAGAACTTTTTAACTGACGAACTTGTTTACTGAACTGTGAATTATAAACACTTACGGTAAACTAGGAAAAAGACTTGGTTTTTAGTTAAGTTTGCGTTTATATAACTTTTGGGAATTGTCATTGTCGAATACGGTTGCTGGTTATTTCAATTTCAGCCAATGTCTTTGAACTAAAGTTTGTTTCTCGGTTCTCAAGTGGTCTGTAGTGATAGTCACGAATTTATATTACCTGTCCATCTTTTCTTTTAACAAAGCTGCTGGTTCATAATATATTTACAACCTATTCTAAAATGTTAGGAATAACTAATTTACGTTTAGTTAAAATGCATTATCGATGTTTAAGAATTTTATATACATTTTTATTTAATTCTTAGGCATGTTGATGTGAATTAATAAATTTTGTTTATTGACGGTATCAACAATCTCCATTGAAAATTATTAATTAGGTACATAGGAAATAATATATTTTCCGACGATCACTATGAAAAATGAATAATGGTAGTCACGTGGTCGTGTGAAATATATTTCACACTCTTACATAGTATATTCCTATAGTAATGTAGTAAAGTCTACGATGCTTATTCAAATTTAATTGACATAAGTTATTACGTAATTTTAAAAATTGTCAAGTATGGGTGGTCATCGGAAAAGTATAGTGTGTAACATGTGCTGAATGGATATTTCACACTCGTATGTTTAATCCATTGGCCTAAGGGCTTGTGGCTCAAACTTACACTCGTGTGAAATATCCAACCTTAAGCACCCCTTTTACAATATACTGTTGTGACTTTAACTTAAATTAATTAGATTTACTTAAACAACTTTAAAAATAATAACACTTTTACAACAACCCTTATCATGTCCTGTAATGCTTGTTTAAAGACGACCGCATACGTAACCGTTGGAAATATATGGTAACAGTTGTAATTTAATATGATCAAATTTCCCGTTATAGTTTTATGGATTTTTTAACAAGAATTTTTGCTTTTCTATCCCTATAATGAAATTTGCGTAAGAAATTTAATTTGATCATGCAGTTAAAATTGTAATATAAATAAACATCAGTTCAAATTTTTTAATAAATAAAAGTGAAAACAGCAATATGTTTCCAATTCATCTTAAACGCTTTAAAAATGACTTTTGGTTGTAGTAAAAATGCGTAGCAGTTATAGTTTTATTCAAAGTCTAAACGATGATATGGACCTGGTTGAGGAAGATAATAAGGAAAATTACTCAATCTCCCACTAATTCTTTGGGGATCCGAGACACGTCAATATGCGACCTAGCCTCATAGATAAATATTTCGTTTCCCTATAGTAAAATTATTCCCCAAACATGCAGTGTACTATAAATACGACACTATAGTATCTGCCATAGAGTGTAGAGTATAAAATATTATGTAACTAAAATTATAACAAGTGTGAAATATAACACGCAACAGATATTTTCAAAACATTCCATTCTACAATGGAATAAATATTGGCAGTACAATTCTTTTTAAAAATAGTTAATGATTTATCGCGAAAATTGGTTGATGTTAGTAATTGTCAAAATGGTTACAATAATTTTAATTTTCATTTGTAGGAAGTCATCAATGCAATTGCCGATGAGTGTTAAGCACCGTGCTATTTTAAGGTTGCGCCAGAATTCATTAGTAAGTTCGCAGACACGTCCTAGGGAAGAAATTGCCCGTATACTTTTTGGCATCGTCTAGACCCCATGAAACATCTGCAGGTTTTATTTCGTGGTAGTTTTGAATTTTTGGATAGTAAGTCAAGTTGTACATCATTTAGGAGTTGCTTTTTGTCTGTATTACAAGTTATATCATTAATTAGTAGTAAGGAGTAGTTTTTATTTGCACAACAGTGCACACTGAAGAAAATTATCGATTACACTAAACGGGCATTAATTGTTTTCAATAACAACTATTGTGTCCAAATTTACAGTTATTTATGTAAAACATTTTTGTCTATTGAAATTTATACTAGTTTATATCAGGGATATTTAAAACAAATAATTACTTTTAGGTATATTCTAGGACGACTTTTTTCAACTTCCGATAGTCCATAAAATATATGCAAGTGTAAATAACCAAATGAAATTATTAACGAAAGTTGGGTGCAAACATAGTTACAATTCAACATAATTATCGTGAAGTTCAAGGTATTTGTCATATCAGCGGCCAATCTTTGCAATCTTCTCTTCATAAAATGATGCTGCTGGTGAGTTGATATGGGTTTCACCATTGCTCTGAAGATCGTCGATAGCCTCGAAGTGCTGTCCTTCTAGCCACTTTTTCACTTCAGGGAAGAGGTGAAAGTCTCCTATTGTGACATACCTGTGACCTTTTCCTTCTTCATTGTAACTATCAGTTCGACCTTCTTTAAATTTCCTACACCATTCACGTACAACACCATCGCTTATAAAACTTTCATCGAATACGCAGTTCATACCGCGATGACTTTCAGCTACATTGTTTCCTTCTGCTTGAACAAACCAAGTTAAACTACGCAATTCACACTTGGCGTGAAAGTCAATCAGCAATATTTATATGCCTCAATTACAATGTCGTAATGGCATAGGAAATGGCAGTGGCTATAGTGTGGATCTGGGCAGTCGCCCCCTGATCATACCAGCCTCTTACCACTCGACAAGTTGTTTACCTGTACGACTGTGGGCTAAAAAACCTCCTTCGTTGGTTGGTTATGATTTTTAAATAAAATACGTAAAATCCAGTATTTTTTAATCCAAGATTGTATTAGAAATTTATTTTATATTAAAGGATTTTATCTTACGATATACGTACTTCTGTTCTATTCTAAATACAAATTCAACTTATAACGTAAATATAAATATAAAATTTAATTTATAATGAACTAAATAAAAACCTGAACGCGTGGCATCTTAATAGTTTTTCAATACAAAATATTTCTTCTTCGTGGTTTAAAAAATAAGTTATTATAAGAAAGAACGAAAGAAAAAATTTCTAAAAATATATAAGACCGAACCTTGTTGATTAATAATTTACAATAAATTTTGAATAAATATCTCTAATACATCTTACAATGCTTAACAAACATATAAAGATTCACTTGTGTAATCCCAGTAATTAAATCAGGCAAAATAATTGTGAACATAATAAAGGATACATGATTGCTAATCAGTTTAGTTTAAAATTTTAGTTAAATTTAGGACTTTCGCCATTTGATTTGTATTTTGAAGATCTACAAAGTACTTCGAAATAAAAAATCGTCTAGCCAGCTACGCAAATTCAATTTATTGGTTTTTGCACCAATTAACTGCTGTCATTTATTTTCCGATTTTAACGAAGAGCGCCACATTACCTACTAGTGCCGTACTGTACTCAAGGGTAAATCTTGGTTTAGTTATCTTTATTTCTTTTACGCGCGTACTCATGCAAACACACACGTACGCACGCTTTTAGTGGGTATATTTATAGAATCGAGAAGCACAATAAATGTAAGTAACTTAAGAAACGGTGTAATGAGAAATTGAAGGGCAGATGTGCACTTGAGAAAACGGCTCAGTGACAATTTGAAATCATTGTAGGAGCTGTTCTTATGATATATGACGCGCTGAGTATTTCAGCTGCACAAACGATTTATCAGTGACCAACCGATCAAGACAATGCATAGCTGGTCAATATGTGATGCCAACAGGCAAAAAAAACGTTACGAAATTTGTTGTTATTGTTCGCAACTATTATTAATTACGCAATGGAATAGCATCCAACATGGCGTAAATTGAAAAACCTATACGAATAATTGAACATGTATAAAGTCGACACCAAAGTAATATGTAGGAAGCGGATTTACATTAAGTACATGAAAAATTTTACTTGCCAGAATGAACTACTAAGGAGACTATAGTTAAATATGAATGCAATGCTAATCGCTTATTTTCTCGATATCATTGACGTAGTCCTAGTAGACTGAGTATCACAATATTTTATAGTTGGTCGTTCATAAGCTATTCACTTGAAAACCCACTCTTTGCATTTAGCCTGCATGAAAAAATAATAATAATAAATAATTTTTTACAATTAATATAAAACATACATACTAGGATTGTAAGTGTTGAAATTAATAATTTTTTACTTTAATTTAGTTTACCTTAATTTCATTTGATTAGGTAGGTATACCTAAATTAAAAATGCACATATCTAGTACAGTTCAAGCTTATAAAAGAAATCATATATATTGTACTTTTTGAACTAATATATTTGTGAGTGTTATGACGTGAATTAAATTGATGTGTGTGGAGACATTTCTAAAATAAGTGCTCTATGCATGTCATATAAAAATTACAACAAATGGGTAAGATAAGAATGTTGGGTATATGCTCTTTTATATTTGATATTGACGTGTTCTTGAAAGGATCGTTTTATAAAGTGGTATGTATTATTTTCAGTTAGTTTAATGCAAAACATAACAACTGGCGACGAGGCCAGTGGAAATTCTAGTGAAAGTAATCATTTTTTTATTTTATTTTATCCCACTTGGCCCGTTAGTTATTTTAGGAAACGAGTGGTTATTGGCTCGAGGAATCTTCGTATGCAGATTTGTAGGAGATAAACCTGGCGCCCTGATATAAGGCCTCGACCACATGAGCTTAGCCGTGGGCATTTCTGTAAACTCCCTTACCAACACCAAAAGGGTCAAGAAGTCTTTAATATGTTTAAATTATAATTTACACGTAATAGAGTTAACATTAAAAAATAAGTTCAAAGATATTAAATTAAATAAAACGAAATCTAAGTTTATTGCGTATACGAATAATGTGGTAAAAATTTTAGGTTTCGCAATTGTCCAGTTGCCTTATTCGGAGAAAGAAAGAATTATAGTTATACGTAGCTCCTGCAAATAAGCAAGGATTATTTGGGCGTGATTGGATGAGACGATTCGAATCAAAAAATTTTACAAGCATATTTCAAAAATTGCAACAGGTATTTTCACTAAATCCAATCCATAACCTGTTCGACCTCCTGTCTAAATATTCTAGTATATTCAAAAATAATTTAGGAGAAATGAAAGTCGAGCTCATTAAGTTAGAATTTAAAGCAAATGCTACAGTAGTATTTTTCAAGCCCATACCTGCACCATTTGCTCTAAGAGAAGTAGTTGAGTTAGAATTAAATAGATTAGAGGAAGAGGGGATTTTAGTTAAAGTTAATAGTAATGAATTTGCAACCTCGGTAGTTCCCATTGTAAAAGCAAATGGTAAAATTAGAATCTGTGGGGACTATACAGTCGCTCTAAATCCTCAACTTAAAATTGATGATTACCCTTGCCAGCTACAAATTAATCATTTGATAAGTTAACTGGTGGTGAAAAATTCTAAAAATTTGGCCTAAAATGTGCTTATTTACAGCGGAAAGCTTGCGATATGCATCAAAAATTTTTACCTTAAATACGCACAAAAGGCTATATAAATGCACCAGGTTAATCTATTGATTAAATTTTGCACCTGCTAAATTTCAGAGGTAATAATCGATTTTCCAAAAGATTCCGGGCGTTCAAGTATCTATTGACGATATTCGTGTTACTGGTTCTGATGATAGTACATAATTACGAAATTTAGAACGTTTTTCAAAAATTAGCGGAATGCAAAATACAAGTAGATATTGATAAATCTGAATTTTTAAAAGACAAAATCGAATACTGTGCTTATAAATCAACTAAAGAGGGAATTCACAAATCTAAATCAAAAATAGAAGCGGTAACACATTTTTCGCGGTCTAGAAGTGTTAACGAACTTCAATCATTTCTCGGGCTTATAAATTATTATAATAGATTTTTCGAAAATTTAGGCTCAAAATTAGAGCCCTTACATAAGCTACTTCGCGAAAATGTGTGGCGGTGTTGGAATGACTTATGCGAGACTACATTTTTAAAAATAAAGGACGAAATGTTATTTGATAAAATTTTAGTTCACTATTCTCCCCAATTACCTTACCTAATATTGGCCACAAATGCTTAATCTGTTGTGGTGGGAGCCGTGGTATCTCATCTCATGTCAGATGGTTCTGAAAGACCAATCCAGTTCGCTTCTTAAACATTAAGTCAATGTCAAAGGCGTTGATTTCAAATTGATAAAGAAGCTTACGCTATAATTTTCGGTGTGAAAAAGTTTTACGAATTTATGGCAGAGAGTTTAAATTATACACAGATCACAAACCTCGACTTCAAATTTTTCTTCAAATAAAGCATTACCTACTCTTTCTGCTACGAGAATGCAGCATTACGCTGTATTTCTACAAGGATTTAATTACAAAATAAAATACAAAAACAGTAGAGAAAATGCTAATGTAGATGCATTTTCGAGACTGCCAATTATGAGTATTAACGAAATTAATATTGAAATTCAGCAATTGGAGTCTTTACCCATATTATTACCTCGAATTCAAAAAGAGACAGAGCCAGATAATCAACTTCGGCCATTACTGTTAGTTTTAAAGCAAAATTGGCATTGCCTGCACATAATAGGTTTAACATTAACATGGAGGAACGTTTCCTTCAAAATAATGTAATAATGCGGGGTGGCAGAGTTGCTGTGCCCTAAAAACTGCGAACAAAAATAATAAAAGGTTTACATTTAGCTCATTTTGGTGCTACAAGAATGAAAAGTCTAGGACGTAGTTTTTGATGGTGGCCAGGATTTGATTCGAATGTAGAAATATTTCGAAGAATTACTCACAATGTTGTAAAAATTTAAAAAATCCTGCACCTTCCACATATCATTGGGAAACTCCTACCCAAGCATTCTAACGAGTTCATCTAGATTTTTCTGGGCCGTTCTTAGGGGTTTATTTCTTCATCTTGGTAGACGCCTTCACAAAATTGCCAGAGGTTCACGTTTTCGCAACTTTTGGCATACCTCGAACCTTGGTAACCGACAACGGTAATCAATTTGTAAATCCAAAATTTAAAAATTTTCTAAGAGCAAATGGTGTCGCTCATAAACGTTCTACTCCCTATCATCCAGTAACGAATGGGTTAGCAGACCGATTTGTAAAAACCTTAAAGACTAAGCCTTTAGCATTAAAAAGCGACCAGAGTGAGTTGCATATAAAACTCTTACAAATTCTAGTCCATTATAGAAATACTCCCCACCCCATCACCTTTTTGAGTTAGTTTTTCGCTATCCAATATGATCTAGATTCTAGTTAATGTTACCAATGAGTAAAAGTCAACACAATTTTCAACCCGGTGACAGGGTGGTCGCGTGAAATTAACAGGGTAAGGATAAATGGAAATTAGGTTCAACAAAAAATCGATCACGTGACATTTACTATAACATAACACTAGATGACGAGAGAGAATGGAAAAGATACGGTGATCAAATCAGAAAAATAGGACCAGAAATTAGTGATAGGGAAACCGATTATTCCCAAATTCCTGAACCGGAAAATAATCCTCCCATCACTCGTAAAAATGCTACCGAATTGAATGTATCTAATGTTGGAACATCAACCCATGAACAAATTCCAGAACAATGCAATCTGAAACAACCCTTGCGAAGAAGCAATAGAATTCGCAATCCTGTAAATAAGATGAATTTATAAATTATTTTAAAAGGGCAGAAATCTGTTATGACGTGAATTAAATTGATGGGTGTGGACATACTTCTAAAATTAGTGCTCGACGAATGTCATACAAAAATTACAAAAAATGAGTAAGATAAGAATGTTGGGTAAGTGCTCTTTTATATTTGATATCGACATGTTCTTGAATAAATCGTTATACACGGTGAAGTGCATTATTTTCACTCAGTTTAAAGCAAAGCATAATAGCGAAACACTTTATTTCGATGGATAGTTTTTTGTGGAACTTTACTACAAGTGTAATTTAAACTAGAAATTTAAAATTACGAATGCTCTAATTTTAACTTTGAATGCGACTACGGCCAGTTAAAGGCAAACGCAAAGTGGAACTCTACACAAACTCCTTTTGGTCCAATAATAACCAGTACCACTAAAAGGTATAACGGCTTAGAATGTAGCTAAAGGCAGTCGCATGTTGCAGTACAATACTGGTCTAACTCCGGCCAACTATAGTATAAGTGGCTGACCGTCATGTGGCAGGCTGATGGCCGGAGTGGCCAACAGACTATGGCCTGGGGTCGAAAGCCAGTGGCAGCCCACTCTTGCATGTACTGGCTAACCAAACAATGAGCTGTAAATGGCCCAACCAAAAATGTTTGTTGGCCAGGTTACGACGAGTGAGGAAAAACATGTTCAAGTTGTTGATGAACAGCTTCTACATATTTTTCGTTACCATAACTATATATCTCTAAAACAATTTCTGGCCGATAAAAGCGTCTCAATGCTGAGCGATTCACTTTACCAGATGGATCAAACTCCGCTATTTCATAATATAAAGAGCTCATTGAAAGGCGCTTATTTTCAGACTATGGACAAGGTAAAGGAGAAAATGTCAAAGCTGGCAAAGGAGCGGACAGATAATCACCTACAGTATCGTTCCAACAACGGAAAGTTCGTAAACAACTGTGTTCGGTTAGGAAATTATGGAATGTTAAAGACTATCGTTACGTTGTATCAACGCACTAATAAAGGTAGTAGTTGTCAAACTTTATTAGTAAATAGGTGATTACGTTCCTGATATTTACTACTGTCTTGATCTTTGCAAACAGTAACATTTGCACTGTGTGTTATTATTATTGTTATTATTTCGTACCCAATAAAGGACAATAAGATATTGGGTAACATTTTTGAATATTGTCCATAATGTTTCAAGGCATTCTTAGAAACAGTTACCAAGCTGTGGAAAGAGTAATTTATTTTATAGTGATCTTGAAATGTTTCTTTTAGAATTATGTGAATTATTGAATTCATTTGTTTTGGAATTAACAAACAGAACAGTTTTATTTTTGCAAGAAGACGTTTAATTGTTTTTAAAATGATGTTGCGTGTACTTTACCTAAAATCGATATCTGCAAACAGCTGACCAATAATGTTTAAATTTGTATTAAGCCAACAATTAATTAAGCTTTCGTAATTTAGAATGTAGAAGATAAATAGAAATTAGTTATTAAAAACGAAATTTAAGCAACTTGGTACTTATCACTAGGGTTCAGTGAATATTATAGGAATTGTAGCATTATATAAATGATGAAACCATCTAAATTGCACAAAAGGAACAATAGGAAGACACTGCGATTAGAATAACTAAAACCCCTCGTTATATCAAAGTAAATAGGCAATTACGAAGCGCCGATCCACCGCATTCAACTTGGGCACGCACATCAGTATTGAATTACAAGAATATACCTTGACAAACTAATCAAACGTTAGCGCCTTCTAAAACTTAAATGTATTCATACAAGATTACGCATAAATTAATTTTAAAACACAAATATGACTGCTTTAGTATTTACATAAAACAATGTCCTAATTGAAATGTAAGCTACGTAAATGTTGCCCTAAAAAGCAATAACTCCTCCTTGTTTGGTATTAAAATTAGATTAACAGCTACCAGTCATGCTTGTCATTTCAATAATTAATTTAGTATTTATATATAAGCAGAGGAAATAAGCGAGAAGTGATTGCCACTTCACAACCATAAGATATAAACTGAAAGATAAATCATTACATAATTTTAAAAGCGTTCATAGTTTATTAAAGTAATATACATAATATAATCGATAAACAGTTACAGCACTAACCCCACCTAGTTTATCTAACCTAAAATTTTATTACCAATGCTGTGGTTAAATACAATTTTTAGTCAATGACAATTCTAATAGTCAAATTATTAATTGCGCACATCTTCTATTAATATTTCTAAAACTTACCCGAGCTTGACGTTAATAAGATGCAACTCACCTGAAACAAAATACACATTAGTGCCTTACTCGTTAGAAAAATATTGAATTGATAAATCATTATAAATTAAGGTAAAGTACCTTCACCTATGTATACTGTTTATATTTTAAATATGTATATTCAATTTGAAGTTAGCTAACTAGGATGGATCTGAAATGATCCCATGTAATAGCCTCTAATCCCTCTCCCTAAGGACTTAAGCATTGTAATTATTACATTCGCCCTTTACAACATTAGTAATAACCACTTTATGACGAATTTATAGGCTTATGGAATTTTTGAAGAAACTTAGTAATCGACATTTGTAAAAGGCGATTAAGAAGGTCACGGTTTAAGATATATAGGGCTGTCCCGCGTGTATTCTAGAAGGACGTGATAATTGATTCACTTTATGTCAGTATATCAGAATTATACCTCTATTCAACTTACGTGTTAATGATTCGAGATAGTAAAAACGTCGAACGATATATAAGTAATCTAACTTCATTATAACAATTTAATTTATGACAAACTAGTTTCGATTTCATTAATAGCAATATGTAGGTATTATGAAACTTTCAGTCGATTCTTTAGAGGTAGCCCTGGATTTATATGGATTTTAAGGCACTTATGAAATTCTTAAAATGCGGAATGAACTTCATTTAACCACAATAAGAGTTAAATACTCTTACATGAAGAACTCCTTATATCAACCTGTATAAAGGAAGTTTTTTCCACGTTTTAAAAGGTTCATTGACCTAGGTTCAGTTAAAGCACTCAGCATAAAATTGTTCTTGATTAATAAAAACTTTCTATTTCCAATAATAACGAAGCTTAAGTATTACAGTATTGTAACGAAACTAGCTAATTGTTTTTTACATTGTTTATTTATATTCACTTAATTCTACACTTATTTCTAAGTAACTATGTACACTAATTTATTTTAAATAATTAATTATTTATTTTACAATGCACTAGCAGCAAACATTTACTTATAATTCTATTTATGTATATTTATAATTATATCAGTAGTACACAATACAAGATTCTAACAATAACTACTCTAAGAGAACTCAATTCGCTACTTATATAGGAAAGATGTTCTAGAAACAATTTGAACAGAACATTCAAGAATATTACTTATAATAATGATGTAATGCTATGAATCATTGCTGACCTATTTGAATTGACAGTCATAAATTACTGCAATGAGTCATTTGCGGATTACATCATCTATTTTATTACAAAGAAAATATTCTAGATGATTCTAGAATTTTCCATTTACTGTTTCTAA
>JAHWXV010022336.1:0-27991 GCA_024586415.1 Phrixothrix hirtus
AAAAAAGGCATATAAGTGCATATTTTAAAGGCAAACAAGGCATATATATGCGCATATTTTGGCTGCATTTAAATGCATATATTCCGCCCCCTACTGATGAACATAAATATGAATAAACATAAATATAAACGTTGTTGTTAGTATCTTATGAAATAAATAGGTGTATATAAATGGTTTAAACTTAATAAATATAAATAAATATTTTGCAACAATTAACTAGCTTCGTTACATTGGTGCAAGGTGTGCGATTTATTTTTAAAATTCGAACTCACGTATTATCATTCATTAAAAGCTAGTGTTGATTGTTTTTATGCCAGTGACAAGAAGCACTGAAAAACAAAAAATGGAGGCGTTGAAGGAATTGTTGCAAAAGATGAAATTTAATCAAATTGTATCCATAAATAAATTCAAACCCAAATAAATTGTACGAAGAAATTACAAACAAATTAAAAGAGGAAATGTGATCAATTAATGCTAGCCAAAGTAGAATACAAGAAGAAATGGAATCTAATCAAAATAAATTACAAAATGAAATTAAGTCAGGCCAAAATGCATTAAAAGAAGAAATGCTATCGATTAATTCAGCTCAAAATAAATTAAATGAACAACTTAAATTAAGCCAAATTGAATTAAAACACAGTATCAGAAATTCTACTACAGCTGCATGATGGTCCATCAGGAGGGCACATGGGAACAAAGAAAATTATGGAAAAGGTTCGTGAAAAATTTTATTGGATGAACTGCAAGGACAATGTTAAGGAATGGTGTCGAAAATGTGTAATATATGCATCTGGGGACCGTCCATTGAGGAGGTGAAAAGCACCTATGCGGCAATACAATGTGGGTAGTCCATTCGAAAGAGTTGAGTATTGATATAGCTGGTCAATTTCCAGAAATCGAAGCAGGAAACAAATACATTCTGGTTACAATGAACTATTTTAGTAAATTGACCGAAGAATACACTCCACCTAATCAAGAGGCATACAGTGGCGGAGACTTTGGTAAAAGGACTGTTTAGCCGTTTTGGGATTCCCTTGGAATTACATTCAGACCAAGGAAGAAATTTTGTTCCAAAGTGTCTGCCAACTGTTGAAAATACGCAAAACCAGAACAACTGCTATTCACCTACTATGAGATGGAATGGTAGAACTCGTGAATCGAACAATGGAAAAATATTTATCAAATGTTGTCTCGGACCATCAAAGAAATTGGGACCAGTAGTTACATCTGTTTCTAATGGCATATCGGTCACCTGTTCATGAAACGACAGCAGGATCCCCAGCTAGAGTACTGTTTCGGCATGAAATGAGACTATCATGTGATTTGGAGTTTGGTAGTAATCCTAGAGAAGATGAGGTCTCTGGAAATGCGTATGCTGAAAGCTTACGAAAGAAACTAAATTCCCAAATTACAAATGTCCTGGGAAGGTCCGTATAAAGTGACAAAAAGAATCAACGATGTAGTCTACCAAATTATGAAGTAGTCCGGAGAAAATTCCAAAGTGCTTTACATGAATCGGTTAGTCCCATTCGCTGGGAGGAACGCAAAACCGGAACAGCAATAAGGTGTGCAAAGGGCGAACCATTTTAAAGTGGAAGAATTAGGAGTCAAAAACAGCGAACAATTATTTACTGACTTTATGGCAAGCTATTCGAGACACCACAAAGCTAGTTTTGGGGTTAATACTGAAGGGTACGGAAATCTGTTTGATGTACCAGGGGGTACCCCTTGGCGCATTGTGTTACTAAAGACGTCTGAAAGTCCCGTGGCATCCCAGTTGAGTTTAAAAAGAGGTGTGGTAGCGTAGAAGACATACTTCAACAAGAACCAGAAATTGAAAGGTCATGTCGCCTACTACTCCGCCACCGCCATCAAAATCCACGTTATGAAGAATCGCGGAAAGCGTTATGGGATTTAAGGAAACATATTTCTGCCGGCGCCAGTACAAAGTTAGCTGTACCAAAGCTCTGCTGTGGACTATACCAGCTTAGCTGTCATGCGATGTGTAACATACTTCATGGCACTGGTATTAAGACCCTGGTGTGTAGTGGAATTCAAAAGGCATTCCACCGTCTACGAAACCTATGGACCCCCATTTTATCAAGAAATTGGGCTGTAAGCATGGATCTCAGTGCAGATTCCGACATTTTCCAAGAAAGGTAGAACCATCGCAAGTACAAAGTCCAAGGTCACTGTTACGGGACGTAAGTCTTAAGGAAGTGGCAGTGTAAAGAAAATGAGAAACAAAAAGGATTTAATGGAAAATTCCAGAAACATCCAGCACCTTCTTTAGGATAAAATAGATGATGTTATCTCAAATGACTCATTGTGATAATCGATATCTGCCAATTCAATTAGGTCAGCAATGGTCCATAGTATTGCAATTTATTACATCATTATTATGACTAATTTCTTATTGTACACTATTCCATCACATTCTAGAATTTATCTTTTCTATATAAACAGCAGATTAGATTCCCTTAGTTTTTAGCTAGAATCTCATACTGTTAGTTAATGATGAACATAAATATAAGTATACATAAATACAAACGTTGTTGATAGTATCTTATGAAATAAATATTTAAATAAATACTTATATATAAATGGTGAATATGAATAAACATTTTAAAACAATTAACTCGTTTCTTTACAATATTAACACTCATTTCCGTCAAACGTTTGGCTTGGAGTTATTGGTAAGCATTTTGTAGAACCAAATTATTTACTGATATAAATATCCTGCACCGAATATCTAAGTTTCTTTGAAAATAATTGATTCAACAGTATAGAAATTATGATCATAATGGTCCTGTATGCTACCCAACAGTCAACACGTTCATCAGATCTTAAGTCTTGATACTAGTTCTTGTAATGCCACATTAAATCTAGAAACCATTTAACACTTCCGTCATAAATAGATGCAAAATGAGGTATTCAAAGCTATTACAACCCATCAAAATATGCTTCTGTTATAGGACCGCCTCTAAAATACTGTAATTCATTAAGTGCCGAAATATTTAAATCAAATTTAAAACAAATCACATTTGCCCCATATGTTTATTAAGATTGTTATTTTTCTTCCATAGAATAACGGCTTTATATTTATTTAGTTCGATTACTAAATACCCTGTATAATTCTAAATTAAAGGATTATAAACAATACATACGTATAAAACATTTTATTGACTGTTCTAATACATCATAAAATAGAACTAGTTTATTTAACTTGAAATAAATACAATAATGTTGAATACAATTTTATTTATAAACAATTGGAAATATTAAACTTTTTCAATGATTATTTGCACATATATTTTGTTTAAAAAAGAGAAATGAGTTATTGATATAATTAGAATTAGAATTATTGCGAGGTTGAACTGCGTTAAGATAAATAAAATTCAGTTCTTCGCACTTATTGATTGACTTACAAAATATTTCGAATGAACTGTAATTATTAATGAAGTATTATTGGTCGTTCTATGGAATTCTAAATATTGATAATATATAACTTAGATTTCCCTTAACTGTACATGATTTCAGTTCATCAACATTTAATGATACACCACGATACGTACAAAATTTGTTGTTGCATATGCAGTTATTTACAAATTTCATATATTTATTTTCTGACTTAAATTCGAGTGAAAAACCATATTCAGGTGAGTCTTCTTCAAACCCAACACACGACATAGCCCAAGTTGAAATTGATGCACGACCATCGATATACCATACTAACTTAAATAGGTTCCCGTATAGTGCAATAACAACGACAAACAATTGTTCTTCATCAGTACACCTGACCATAAAATTTTTAAAACTCATCAGATGGCAATGTCCAATGTGGTAATTAGGTTTATGTTGCTCCTCGCAGTGATCTTCAAGATTTATTAGCAATCCGTTCCAAGCACAACTATCTACTTCTTTAACAGGACAATTTACGGGGATGTACCTACAGCGTTTTTCATGAATCAAAATTTCTTTACCGATAACACCGTCAGGACAGCCGTTGTGTTTGTTCTTGCATGGTAATATTATTTTATCGTGAAGTCTTTCCAACGAAAAGTTTCGACCAATTCCCATGTCAGACCTACATACGGGACACTTGTCCAATTTTTCAGTGCACGAGTTGCATATACTATGACCTATTATGCAATTTCGAATTGGAGGATGCATTGTATTAGTACATATCCGACAAATAAGGTCTTCCAATATAGATGATACATCATTCATTTTGAAGATGAGCTCTGGAAAATGAAAATAATTTTATAACATAAAGCTAGTGGTTAAATTTAGGAATTTTAGATTTCATATTCTTAGAATAGAAGCGATTTCTCTAATAAAGTGCATTCAATATTAGGAACAAAACAAAATTTTAGTAATTTCTTCTGTGGAATAGCATTTGTTAACATTGTGATCATTTTCAATTTGCTATTCGAAGTTTTTTAACTTCCAATATTTATTATATTAAAATAAAATTGATGAAAAGCGTATGATGATGTACGATCATGTAGAAATTTAAATATTACTATTAGTTGATAATATCTTAGTAGCGCATTTTTCATAGTTAAAAAGGAAGATTTTCTTATACGTTATAGCTATATCATTTAATTTCAATAAATATAACTTCAAATATTTATGACCGCTTCCGAGGTATACACTATTTTATGCAACGTGGAGTAGATGCGCACATGGGGTACCTCCGCAAAATTCAAATTTACCGGTAAAACTAATCTCCATAATAACAAATCCCGCCTAAAAGCGGCAGTTGTGATTTAGAACACGTGCCAGGTGTCGTGCAATAAAAACTTCACCGGTAAAGATATATCGAAAACAGTTTTAAAATTCAAGTTTTCATGTAAAATTTATATACGGTTTGTAAGGACTTGTACATTGGCTGGTAAGTTTTGTTGAAAATATTAGTATTTCAGCTGAAAGTTGTTTAGATTGTTCAGTATTTAAATCGACCTAACCAGTTTTTCCGCGGGTAAGGTAAATCCGGATAAAATATGCGAGGCAGTACATCTACATACAGAAAATTTAGTATTATCAAAAATAAAATATTCTGAGAAACTGATAATACAAATTTTTCCCAAATATAGCCAATTGTATGGCCAAATCACTATTTTAAATTTTCCTTACAGATTATTCTGAAATAATATGGTGCGGAATTACTAAAAAAATAGAAAGGCGACCGCTTTGAGATAGACAAAAAAATTGTCAAAGAGGCAATTCACAAAGTTTTAGCTAAGAGGATGTCATTATGCCTAGCGGCTTCCACATATAATATACCAAAATCGACACTTTTTGACGCTTTAAAGAAAACAAGTAATCCAAGGCTTTAATAACAAGAAATATTCCCTAAATGAAACTACGTATCACGAAAATGATGTTAGTCAACCAACTGCTTAAAAATATTTTCGGCTGTAGATGAGGTTGTTACGGACTGACATATGAATCGCTACGTAAGTTAGAATATGAGTGTTCTTCAAAATTGGAAAACACATCTATAAGTAGCTGAGATCGGAATAAGAAGGCAGGTATATAATGGACACGAAGCTTTATGGAACGCCACCCAAGACTTACATATTGAGAACCAGAAAATTTTAGTTTTGTTCGGGTTACAACGTTTTAGAGTCTTTTAAGATCGTTGCAGCTCTTCAGGAGAAATATAGTTTACCTGCTTATTGCATATGGAACACTAACGGAACAGGTAAGGACATACCTATTTGATTAATTAATTTTTACCATTTCATTTCTATTTACAATTATTTAGTTCTTGATTCTTTTATTGTAGGTATGACAATGATCCTACAAGCGCCGAAAGTAATTGCGTATCTGCTGAGAGAGCTAGTTTAATTGCAATGTGTGGGGGGTCATTTCTGCTTCTGGTTGTCGATTCCTCCACTTTATATATTCCCGAGAGCTCGTATGAAGGACTACTTTTTAAATGATTGTATTTCAGGTATTGTGGGATATGTAGAGGAATCGGGGTAGATAACTTCTATTTTTAAAAAATTACTTGAAGATATAAAATATCACACTAATTGTAGCCTTACTAAGAAAATCTTACTCTTAATGGATAAACACGAAACATATTTCCTTAGAGGTTATAACTTATGCCGGTGGCAATAGAATTATTTTGCTGTCTTTCCCTACTCACCGTACCTTCAGGATTCAACAAATAGATAGATATTTATGTTCCATTTAAGATAAAATGTAAAATATCATTTAATGATTTTACTGCATTAAATCCTGGAAAATCAATTATACAACCGATGTGGTTAAGCTTACTGCTGAACCATATTTGCTATCATACAATCCAAAGAATATTGTAACCAGTTTTGAGAAAACTGGAATATATCCCTTGAATCCTCGTAGTTACTGAGACGATGATTTTAAACCAACATATGCAATGAATCGATCCGGCCCTTCTTTTATAAAGGAAAATTCCGTTTTATCTGATAATGTATTAAATATTCGGAACACCAACGATATTAACGATACAGAGAACATATCTAATAACAAAAATAAAGGGAATATTGAAATAACGAATGATGTTAAATCTATTATATATGATGTTATAGATAAAACTGCTAAGCCTGAGGTAAAAATTATCTCACAAGTAACCATTAAACTTTCCGATATAAAACCATTTCCAAAAGCTTGACCTAGACATGGAAATAGGAAACCAAGAGAAAAAGTCAAATCAAGAATCTACACAAGCACTCTAGAAAAAATAGAATACAGCAATTAGTTAAAATTAAAAAAATGAAACTTGAAAGTGCCAAAAGAAACTTGACAGAAAGAGGAGAAAAAAGAAAATAGCAAGCAAATTATTGGAATTAAGAAGCAGTGTTAGAAAAAAGCAAAAGTATGCAACAGTAATGTTAGGCAATAAAACCGAAAAAGAGTATATTCCTCAGCTTCTGAGTCAGACATCTTTTTTCTATGAAAAATAAGTTTAATGATTCAGATTCGGAATTAGATTTAGACGACACAGAAAGCGTTTCACTTTCAGTAGATCAACAGATAGTAATTGATGATTGTCTTGGTAAAGTTTTCTATAAAAGTATTAATAAAACACTACATTTGTATGGTTACCGAAATTTTGGAACAAAAAGAGTATGTTATAACATTTATGCGAAATACTAATGATGGTTTTGCTTTTACTGACCAAGAGGACATATTGACGGTTATAAGGTCTGATGGGGTTTCTAAATTACCTAAACCAATTTCTACATACGTGACTTTAAGAATTGCGTCATTTCTTAAGTTTAATATTAATTTTTATGATTTAAACGCCAAATAAAATTCTAATTCATCAATATTCTATGTAAGACTAGTTTGGTTTATTAAAATGTTTTTCGTTTTTATAAGGAAAAAATGCTAATTTTTGCATAAACCTTGGTTTTGTTTTATTTACACTTTTGTATTTTTGACAATTTTCAATAAACTTTAATTTTTCCGAATCTGCTCCATGCTTATCCATAAGCACTCTATCATGGGGAAATTCCGGACAAATTCAACATTTTCTTTTTCAAATTTTTATTCAAAGTTCAAATCAACTGATGTGTAAACCGACTTTTGAAAGGTGTACAATGCACCATTATATCCGCTGATATTTTTTTCGCACTGAAAAGCTTGTTCTGAAGTGAGCTATTGACTTTTGAATTTTGGTGTCCTAAGTTGTCCCACTTTATTCTATCCCTAATATTTTCAAATTATTCTGCCTATTATTTGCATTTTATTCTAAAAGACGCAAAAGAAATATTTGTTACAACGAAATCAAAGTAGGTGCTCAAACTGTGCTCCTCCCATTTCACTATACACAATACGGAATGTACGCCAACTTCTAGGTGAATACTTGTCTAAATGTTTCTAAAATGGCGTCGTTCTAAATTGGGGAAAGGCACCATTCAAATCAAAATTCTAAGAGCAGATGATACTATTGCGTCACCTGCTGGATCTCCTGACCTAACAGCCGTGGAATTCTTATTCTGGAATTTTTTGAAGATTTTATTTCATGGTATGCCTGTTGTGAACCCTCGATAGTTCTTGGCGCTTCAAAAATATCTGCGTGTAGCATTGCTTCATAATCTCCGTAACAGTTAATGCATCTATTAGAGGAAAACTGGTTCCGAATTGAAAACTTGCGAAACCATTGAATCAAAGATTACTTCATAAAACAAATAACAAATATAAATTTTACATTTACGTTGGTTCAAAAGATGCTATCGCCCAAGCGCTTGGGTACTCGTCTCACGCTTTATTTTATTTATAATGACGTTGATTTAAAAAAAAGTTTCGTTTATTGTCTTTTAATTATAAATGGTCGTTCCTGGGTGAAGGAGGGCACTATTTTTGCATGTTAGGGGCGCGAGTCCTTTTTTTGTCAACCGATGCCTAATTTGTTTAGATTTAAGCTATTTTAACCAATTTTGATCGTTCTTAAAATTGTTCCTGTACTTTAAAACATGCTGTTACGAAGTGCTAATTTTAATTTATGAACGTATATTGTACAAGATCTGTTTTTATTTCAAGTATTTGAGATACAGTGTTTGTGCAATAACATTACTGCTCGAGCTATTAATTTATTTAAAAATTTATAACAGTCATTTATTTCAAGATAAATTCAAAACTAGTCAAGATTGTATTGCTTGAGCGTAATACTAGTGTCGTTATAATCGGGTGGTTAAATTTTTGTGGAATTAATCACACCTATCGATCTAGCACGTAATTTTTACTAAATCATCACGTAAATTATTTTCAGATATAGGGTGTACCATTTTAGGTACCCCTTTTCTTTTTGATAACAAATATTACATCCGGAATACTTACATATTACTAAGGGAGCTTCCCCCCTATACGAATTGTAAATTGTGACTCCTTGATATAAAGGAGCCGACAAAAATAATTAGCACTTGCCGTTTAGTATCGCTTCTTCTAACTTCAACGATATCCTGAATCTGCATTACCGTAGGAATGGCTATCTCTACCAAGTGTTTTCCGTAAATTATCCCAGAGTAAATCATCACATAAGTTATTTTCAGATACAGGGTGCAGTATTTTCAGCACTCTTTTTATTTTTGATAACAAATATTACATCCGGAATACTTACATATTACTAAGGGAGCTTCCCCCCTATATGAATTTTAAATTGTGACTCCTTGTTATACAGGAGCAGTCAAAAATAATCAGCACTTGCCGTTTAGTGTAGCTCCTTTTAGCTTCAACTATATCCTGAATCTGCATTACCGTAGGAATTTCTGTCGCTGCTCTAAAATTAAGTCTCAAACATCTTGATATACCGAATGTTTCCCGTAAATTATCCCTGTTCTTCGACATTAGACTAAAAAGCAGTGGCGTCCACAACTGCAGATTTTGACGTAATCCTACAGTGTTTAGCCTCGAAAGTACCGATGAATCACCCCTCGATTCACTGTAACTTTACCGGCCGTGGTTGAATACTCGTAAGTCATCACATGCTTAACTTCTATTCGAGATTGTGACGTGTTCTCGTCTTAGTTTAGTTGTCCGCTGAGGTTCACCTATATTGTCATTTGTGCTTCTTTGCTTTTTTCTACTATCAAAATTTGCATTACATCAATTTAAGACTGATCAAGTATAATGTGATATTTAATTAGCAAAGGTAGAAGTGAATGAAAAAATGTATTTCTAATTAAATCGTTGAAAACTGTACTTGGCCAACCTAAAATGGAATAAAAGGTAAACATATTTGTGAGATTAAATCGAGGCATTAAAAAACCAAAAAATATTTATCCAGAGACATTCGTAAAATTTTTAAATTGGCACCTCTAAAGGAAACAATTACGTGATAACCTTATAACTGCAGCTTGGCCGATGTTAATAAAATTTCCACACGAAGAAACAGTTTAATCAGAATTAATTTGTGATGGGTTAGGTTTTAAAGACGAGTTTTTCAGATAAAATTCCTATTCTAAATCTTTGCACGCCCGTTCAACGTCCGAAAAATTCAAAAAACCGCAAATATATCCACCTGTTGTGTGAGCTAGGAAAGCGTCAATGTTGTTTAAGAGTGGGGTGAGTAAGTATACAGGGTAGATGGAATGGTGAAACATATATCCATGCTTGAAGTTAATGTCATAGGTATCCAAAAATCATAACAGGGTAGCTAGCTCATTCATATCAAATATACTACCTTTCATTAAACTAGCAACACGCGGATTAGGTAATCCTTCTTCAATAAAATTTTGGGTGTATAATAATTTATTAATAAGTAACAAATCGTGAGAATTTTAAACAGCGCAAAAAACTTTGAGAGTGTACTGATCAATAATGCGTTGGTCGTCCTCTCATCATTATATACCAATTTTCATGTCTGAGCATCGAAGGTAGACGATGCCTTGCTGTGGAAGATTGCCTCAAGCAACCTAGCCCTCATAACAAATTGCAGTTAGTGTAGATTCTGAAAAAGTGATAATTGTCTCCCCATCGTGTCTTATACGTGTTCAGTTAGCGATAAATCAGAAGATTTCGGTGATTATGGCAGTAAATTTACATTATTCAACTCAAAATTCCGCAATATGACACGTGCGATGTGTAAATGGGAAACGTATTATTTGTACAGCACTAGGTCAACACCTTGAATATAAGGACGGGCATAAAGGTTAAAAATGCCATAGTACCTTGTATTAACACCAAAAGGGATATACTTCCTAAACTTATAGCGCTACATAACATGATCCCAACTATCTGTACCACATAGCGCTACATACGTGTTGCGAATTGCGTTTTTCGTCACTCTACCTCATCCCTCTCTGACCACCATCATACGTAGCGAAGAAAATGCGCTATTTGTCATTCAATATCAAGGTACTCTATAGAAGATCCCAATTCCTTCGTTTAATACACCACTCTAGCTTTTAATGTAGATATTCCTGAGTAATAGGTAACACTAATTGTGGTAAGGAAGATCTTAGTCTGAAGCTTCTAATTCTGCAATACACTGTTGTCGTCAAAATAATCCTGCATTCTGTTACATACAATGCATTTACGATACCTCACGTTGAGGCGACACTATCTCTTATAGCCAATTGTCTAAAAAAGCGGTCTTGGCGTTCTACAGTATGTCTTCCAGCTTTAGTTACTCAACGACGTCATTGCTGGCCGTCTCCTCACCACGCTCGACAATAATGCAACTCAGTACCTGTATTGCTACCTAATATTCTATTAATTTGTCTACTACTGTACCCCACAAAATTGATATCGTTGAGCATAACTCGTACGTCCTAGACCATCAAAAAGTCTACGTCACCATTAGAATAAGGATACAGAGAGTGCCCTATTAACGAAACTATCTTGAAAATTGCCAGCTTTCCCTGTATAATTCAAGATACTTTTAAAATGTGAGTCTTTACGACTTCCTTAGCTTCTTTCTCTAACAGTTCTTAGTATTTTGAATATTAAAAGAGATATAGAACAATACCGCATTCACGAGGCACTCTGTATAGAAACCTTGCTTGTTTATGCGCTAAGGACGATTAGGGATTGTATTACGGGAGAGTAGCCAACATACAAGTGCATAAATTAGTAAAACCTTTTATGACGTACCGAGAGCTAATCTATCTTTCACAAACACAAGGAAGTGCTACTTGTGATAATAATTAAAATTCGTAGGTAAATTTATCATGGATATGCCGTTATTGGTAAACAATTTTCTAAAGTCGTTCATAAATATCATGAAATCGAGGAACGGATGTTGAACAATTTAATCTCCTGACCAAATTTACCAAAAAGCAAATAATTAAACAAAACGTTTACGAAATAGTTTATACGTATTAAGGTTAGTTTTATCTTCTATAACTCTTTGATAATAAAAAAAAATTAAGAAAAATTATTTTTGCTTACAATTTTTCTAACACCAACTAATTTTTCCTAGATACATGTTTAATCAAATCTACTGAAAATTATAGAAAGGTTTATTGGGAGACAGAATAGAAACAATAGTTTAATATTTCTTCGCTTTATCAATAATAAATATCTTGATGGCAGGCAACCGAAAATGAACAAACTATTTTTTATAACGTGTGTATAAAAAGTTTTCTAATTAAGAGACCTATGCAAACAAAATGATGTATCTTTGCTTAATTCATACAGACATTTCCATTTTCATTTTTGTCATGAGAACTACTTTTGACATCTGTCAAACTAATTTATTGAAGTGTTAAAGAAAATGATGCTAACCGTTCAACAAAAGTCATTTATTCTAGAGGCTTATAATTATAAAAGGTATGAAACCTTTTATAATTTTTTTTTCTTTATTAAATCCAATTTAAATGTAATTAAGTAAATTTATTGGCAATTCATATTTTTTATTGTAAATACAGTCGCACCAAACAATGCTTAACCTAAAATGTTTAAAGCGAACGTGCCTTGTCAAAGAGTAGTTCACAAATGATGTTCCGAAATTTTAACTACATACTTTTAACAACTAAATTGCTTTTGGTAGTTACAATGTACATTTTTACAAATCATTCTGAGATATACGTTTTGTTAACCATATGTGACTCTTTTACACGCGTTATAAAGGTTGTTTTTTATAGTGGTATAGAACTTTAAGTTGGCAACACTTTTTGAAATGTGCGCCACTTTGTTAGCTGTCACTTGTTTTGTGTTTAGTTTAATTTGCCATTGCATCATGAATAGACTGATACCTGAACAACGCCTGAAAATTGTGCAGATTTTTTACGAAAACCATGGTTCAGTTCGAGAAACTCATCGCGTTCTTCGTCCGTTTTACGGTTGACATAAAATCGGACTTCCTCTGCGCCAGCTGGGATAGCTATATGTCGGAAATCATTCAAATAAAAATGGCAAAGAATTATCTTTCGACTAAAGCCAAATTCATGGCAATTAATACCATTTATTTGTATTTTATTTCAATTTAAAGTTCTATGTCTCTATAAAAAACCCTTCATTTCAAAGTGCGTTCATAAACTTAAACCTGTTGACGAAGGAATAAAAAAAGCAGTTCTATTAGAAGGAATATAAATATTAGCAAATAAAGATATAATACATTTGTAAAAGAACCAAGATTACTATATTTATCATGTTTTATAATACTATTGCTTTTAAAATTCCATTAATAAGAATTTAATCGTAATCAATTTATATTTTAAATAGTAGGGTTTATTTCATCTACGTTCTTTTATAATTTAAATAAATAAATATTATAGTTATTAATTAACATAGAATTATAGACGCTTACCTCTATTACGGATGTGAAATAAACGTACGCACTTTCTGCAACACAGATGAAACATAAATGATGATTGCGTCCCAAGAACAATTACTGAACAAGCTCAAATAATTGCCCTCCCTTCCACTACTTTGTAGTATAGGTATCAATAATGTATAGGTATATTACTTAGCGGTTAGCAGAAATGCGTTAGAAAGTCATTATCTTAAGTGCAAAGTCCAGTAGCATATACAAAAATGTACATCCTGACCATTAGTTCTCAATAAACATATACTATTCCATGTGAATTACTGTATAAATGGTGAAAGTGAAGAATAATAAGGGAAAATGATATGATTTCTATGATCACTAAGGATAAATATGTAGGTGGCACGACATTAGATATGAATTTTTCAATGCTGGTATATACTTTCATTTACTTAAAGTTTAGTTTGTTTCTACATTTTGCTCTTTTATCATTAGATCGTATCTTATAAATGGCCAAATTATGGTTTTATTTCATTTAGAAGTACGTTTCCCTATAAACTTTTAATTAAGAGTTCAAAAGTGAATAGTTCACTTTCTCTTACCCTGTATGAAATATAGGTAAAAGAAAAAGGACTGTTTTCGTACAAAACTTTCAATGTCTAAGTTTCAGTGAAAATACACGTTTCGGGTCCCTTTTTTTTGGAAATTGGTCTCTGTGAATACGATAACTCGAAAACGAAAATTCCTAGATAAATAAAATTTTAGATTTGAGATTGTCTTCAAAGTCGCACGCGACTGACTTACTTCGCTAAAATCGGATAACCGGAAGTGCAACTTTACTCCTCATTTCTTGTGTTTTTGAGATTTTCTCGAAATTGGCTAATAACAGGAAGTACCTCTTTATTTCTGTCATGTTTAAATATTTTCTAAATTTTTAGTTTTCACGTTTTTTTTGAAATCGGCTCTAATAATTTTTTCTAAACTTCTTAGCTACCTAATTTAGATTTATATTAATCCAGGAGTTGCTCTAATCAATTTTTGAAAATCGAGTAACCGTAATTACTTGGAGTATTTGTTTTGAACAATATATCTCAAAAACAAGTCCTCAAATGAAAATCTAAAACTATCTTTGCTTCCTACCTTCCGTACAACGGATGGCAAAAATTTAGCTAAAATCGAATGACGGGATGGGCCACTTCATTCTTGCTATATTTAAGTTTTTTGCGATTTTCTCGAAAATGCCTTAATACATTTTTCAAAACTTGCACCTACTGTTCTTATGTCTTTGATATCCTTTTACATGAACTTAGCGGTTTTCCTGCAAAAATATGTTGAAACGACTTATAAGAGAAAATCTCTCGAGCTAAGCAGCGTTTTATGTGTCCAGTAAATAATATTTTAATCAGTTGTGGACTTTTGCATATTGGTAAATTTATGCATGCAAGAGAAAATCGTGTGTTGTCTCATACCAGGTATAGCAGTAACGGTTCTTCCTTTTAAAATTTGACGGTAATTCAGATATAGATAGCTAAAACATGAAGTCTATGAAAAACAATTTCAACGATATCACGTTAAAATACATTCAAACTAAACTCCCTAATATTATTGATGGCAATCCAAAACATTACATTTCAAAAATCGTTTAATGTAGGTGCACTGAAAGGGTTCTTAATAGAATTTAACTTTGTAAATCAATTTACCACAGGAAATCTTTAAAACATAAACAAAGTCCACTTAACATTACTTCTTTTAAATAACAAATCTAAATGTTGCTAATGTCAAATCTACTTAAGCTTGATTAATTTAAATTAAATAAAAACATGCAAACCCAAAATATTCCAAAATTTAAAATTTCTCGGAGCAAAATCAAATTGTGCTTTAGTACATACTTTATTTATGCTCGAAAGCGTAAGTTATAATACAAATATTCTAAGCTTTGAACGATCCATTCATGGCCCCAATTTTTAACCATCCCTTGTAAGTATGTGATGACGTAAACATTCTGACCTGTGAAACAGACATTGACGTCATATTTTTTGGCTTGCTTTGTTATTTAAAACAATAAATGTTGCGTTTGCGGTAATTAAATGCATAATTTATTCGTTTAGGAATTTTTATCGAAAAACTGCTATATTATAAGAGTTTAAAAAATATACAGGTACGTAAAATGGATTACTTTTTGAAGGTAACAGTCTGTGCTGCAGTTCTGCAGCACTTATTGAAAAACCATCACTGTCCGTGAGTATGCTGAATGACATATTTTGCTGGTTAAAACTTGCATTTGCCTATCAGTATTTTTTACAACTCCCTGCACCATCAGTGTCAGATTCTTCATTTTTAAAATTACACGAATAACATTCTAGGCGTGGTACTTAAGTCATAGTTTTAGAAATTGATGCCCATCATTACGGAGATGTTTCCAAGTTTGATAATAAGTTCTTATAAAAATCATTGCAATTTAAAATCCCAAACCTGTAGAAGGCAAATATTCATCAGTATCGTTTTGTGAAAAAATAGTCATGTGAAAATAGGCTTTGCGAATCTCAACTTTCTCTTTTCAGTTGCTTTTACAATGACTTCTTTCAATATCAACTATAATAGGACAAATTAATTGTATATGATAATCTAGTGATACGTTATATTCGATAACTCTCTTCAAAACTTCGTATTTTCTATAATTGTGGTACATCTATAATTTTTGTCAAGGCAATTGAAGTATTCCGCTTCTTACACTGAATTAAGAAACTAGTAAATTGTATTGACCTAAGAAATTAAATTTCTAATTACAATTGTATGATTAGTTGAAGAAATCTGCATTTTTTTACTATATTACTCGTTTTTTAACTTTAACTAAATTTGCGTTGCTACATTTTTATTATATAACCTCCATTCCTACGGCTTATTTTTGATTTAGGTTTGTAAACCAGCAACTTTAATGGACCATAAAAGGGTACGCATTTCACGTAAGGCACTGAAAATTTTTTAGAAACTGTAAAATTAATTAAACCCGTTGCAATCTAACATAAAAGTAAATAATGTTCTACTATTCCAAATATCTTATATTTTATATTTCAAATATCGCCAAACGTCACATGTGATTGCAAAAGTATCATCAAAGATGTGTTTCTGAAATGCTACAAAACAAAGGATGAACACCAACTTATTACTATACAGGGTGTTGCCAAATTCGCGGACAAAAACTATCGCAATAAGTTAAGCAGGAAGAACTGAAACGGACGTTTCTTTGCCGTTTTTAAATGTGAATAATATTTACTGACACATCAATTTTAAAAATGAGAAATAAAACACGTAAAAATTTTTAATATTAAACAATTGAAAATATATAAACATAACACTTTAATAACTTTAACGTGTGTTCGAATTGCCTTCCGTCTATCTAAATATGCTTCATCACGCCTTCTTATTGCTTGAATGGTGTTATTTGTTGATTCGATTGAATCACGTGGTTTTCTAGTTTATTAACATCAGCCATAGGTGTTTGGTAAACTAGTAATTTCAAAACTCCTCATGAAAAAATCGCAAGGTGTAAAATCTGGCGATCTAGGTAGCCAAGGCATTGAACCACCCTTGCCAATCCAACGGTCATGGAAAGTATTGTCCAGGTAATCCCTCACAATTCGTGCAAAGTGAGAACCTGCCCTGCCGTGCATAAAAATGATGTTCTGTTGGAGATTTAGAGGCAAATCATCAAAAACTGTTAGATGCTGATTTTTCAGAAAATCTAAATAATTTTCTTCATTTTTTCGGTGCGGCAAAATGTGAATAAGCTAAAAATAATGGAAAGTAATTACAACAGTTGTATAAAATAAGTTTTGACGTAACCTTAACAGTCATTCAGCTATTAAACCACGCCAAATATTTAAACAAAAGCGAATTTGGCGATTTTAAGTAATAATTATATGTGTATCCTCATAACTCCAGCAATGTTGGTTATGAATATTGAAAATACCATCATGGGTAAATAAACATTCATTTATCCACAGAATGGAACCTTGGATGTTCAGATCGGGATTTAAAATACCATTCACAAGTGGGCTTTCATTATCTTCCAAATACTGGGTTCTTGTGAAATAATAGGGATGCTGTGGGACGCATCCCAGAGCACGCCATACGCGGACATGATTCGTTCTCAATTCTCTCGCAACGCACCTAGCACTTTTTGAAAAATCGTTTGAAACCAAATCTGTGATTGCATCCGCAAGTAAACGAAGACGGCCATAATTTTTACGCGGTTTTATCGTAACTCACACGGTGCTAAGAATTCTGACTCTTAGTCTTCAAAAGATGCCAAACGACGTCTAGAAAGTCGCATCACATGTAATTGCGTTGCTTGTCTTGTGTCATCATTTCATACGTTAAAATTCAAAATACAAAAACCGTATCCTTTTAATGACAAAAGCAGAAACTTCAACTAGTTATTTATACACAACATTTGTTTTGATAATGATTGCAATGACCTCTTGGTTCATATTTGTCATGTTTTCTTATACAATTTTCTAATGTTAAAAATGTTTATATGTTTCATTTTTCATTTTTGAAATTGCTATCAGTCAAAAAATATTAACCTCCCATTTAAAAATGGTAGTGTAACATTCGGTACAGTTTTTGATGTAACGTCCTGTATAGCATCTAGATAATTATTTTGTTTCCTATCATTCAATCCTAACCATTTCAGTATAATTTCTTAAACAATATACTTAACAATAATTAGAAAGCACAAGCACATAATTATTTACATACTAAAATAATTAATCAATACATTTATTTGGATAATGTGTGGTGATTACAGTATTGAGTTGTGTTTCTTATGAATTAGCGCATTAAAGGTAGATGTAACTGATAATTTAAGTCTCAAAGTCAACAAAGGTGTAAACAGTAATATGTGCGTACATAGCTGCAGCTACAAAGAATGCTAATTAAGGAACATATGCGTTTAATTATTTTAACATAGCAATCAAGTGGCCTTGAAGTAATGAAAGATCATTCACATACAGTCATAATATCGGCCATTATTAAAAAAATTTGTTCTAAACTTTTATTTATATTATGTATTAATGGTTCATTATAACTTATTGTCTGTTTAGCACTAATGGCAAATTTTAAGTAGACCTCGATACCGGAGTTATATTTAAGCTGCTATCAGATTAAAATCGTTTCATTAAAAATAAATTAATGAAATTTACTTTTTAGGAATAACATTAGTATTTATTGTATTTACTTAGAAAGTGGGAATTAACTGAAATTATTGTTAGATCATTTTTCTTAATTAATCATTATTTTTTCATTTCAATTTTAATTTTTGATGTTAACCTTTTAAAGTTTAACAAGTAGTTAATATCTTCCACAAATCATAATGTTGTAAAAGAACGTTTTTTAATAATAAAATTTTAATAATGTTGTTTACCAAATTAAGCTATGTTTAAATGTAAGCAATATTAATTGAAAAACAACCAGCCAATAGATATTAATGTTTATGATTACACTGCTCATAGCTATAATTAAATGTGCTACGTAACTACGGAATAAAAATGAATTTATACATTGTTAAACACTACAATATTAAATTAATACCGTAAGCTACTAAAAGGTCATGAAAAAAGTTAAAAGGTTTGTATACAAATGAATTCAAGACACTGCTTATGAAGCTAAACTAAATCTATAAAATAAAGCATTGTTCATCTATTTCTCTAAAGTACAATCCCGATTTATCAAAAGACTGAGAGCAGATCATATTTGTTCAGGGATTAAAAACATCTAGTTCACAATTTAAGGCCCTTCATGTTATCTTAAAATACCTCTCAAGAAACTTATAGAAAGCATAAATCATATAAAGTCGAGCTGTGGATATCGAATCAGTTCCGTAAAATATTGCTGAGTGGTTTGGGTTTCTCCCAAAGGAAAATATGTCAATTTTGGATATGATTTTTGTCCTATCGAATTAAGTTTAAAATTGATAGTTGTTGATAAACTTTTATCCAAAAATTGTTCTAAATGACCTGAAAAGATTAGTTTTAGGTTTTTAATTTGTTATACACATGAGAGCATGAATAAAAGTTTGTAAAGAATTAGGTCGAACCCGGCAATCAATTCCGTACAAAGCGTAATAAATTTTATGTACTTACTACAGCAATAGCAGATGCAGGAAATAGCAAAAGTAAATCAAATTTTCAAACACAAGCTCGTCTCTAAATTTCCTTCTTTTTATGTTATTCCATGATATATTATAGATAATGGAATCTTAGGCTAAGAGAAGCCTTGCACTTGCAAAATTGGTTCTATATTGAAAAATATTCTATAAAGGTTAATTTATAAATAATTTGTTTTTAACTACAGTGTTTTATTCCATAGCTGCTATTTGGTGTTTTAATACATTGTAACAATTATTCAACTTTTATTGGTACATCACGATGGATGAAATTGATATTATTTTACGTAATAAGTGATAAGAAGGTCCTTACACGTTAGCAGCGAAATTCTAAACGCGAGGTGTAGCCATGTGCGATGATATTACGAGGCATAAATGGCATTACCCTCTGGCTTTTCAAACTAAAGGAAATTATAAAACCTTAACATGTTTTTATTTCTATCATAAAATTGTTACGGCTATGTTTACTACTAGATATGTAACATAAAAACCAAATTTGACCTTAGTGAAGTTAGAAATACTAATTAGAAATCGAAATATTCCATAAATTCCGTAGTGGCGTATCTATGGGGGTGCCTGGGTTCCGCAGAATCCTAAGCCCATCACTCGGTGGCTCGAACACAGAGAAATACATAGAAATGAAATTCAAATTCATTTCCTAGTAGAACCGAGACCGAGGCCTAAAACTTCATTACGCATACATAAATAAAAGAAACCTTTTCCAATTAACGATTTATTATTTTATAATTCCAATTTCCTTAAAAAATCATTTCAAAGCCATACGATAAAATACATCTCGGCATTGCAGAATCTTTGTACAGGGGATTATTAGACTTACTAGTCGCTTCTACACTTTTTCCAATTATAAGCATCTCGCTGTTACTATAATTGGTACTTCTGCATACTGTAATAACACATGAATGATGCCTCATTATAAAACTTACATCCCAATACGTAGATCAAACAATTCTTAAAAAAATAAAATATGTAATAGAGGTCATTTGTCCTTTTGCTTACGTTTTCGTTTACATATTTACACAAGTAGGTATAGATAGGCGGTTTTGTAACTGCCACAGCCCTCCCCCTCCTCCATAACATCATCAAAATACAGGAGGCAGCAAAATAAAGATACCTGATTTGGCTAAATATACAGCATGCGTTATGTACATTAAAATGGTGTCTTAAAACAGATGGCGAAATTTGTCAGTCATCTTTGAATTTTAGTGTGAAATCCAGTTATCTTTGGGCGTCATCTAGTGTGAAATCTAGTTACGTTTGAATTCCATTTTTAAATTTAATTATTTTTAGGCGCTATATTTGAATTCTAGTGCTAAATTACTAAATTACTTTTGAGCGCCACGTTTGAATTTAATAATGCTTAGGGGTAGTTTAGTTAGTTTTGAGCGAAAAATATGAATTTTAGAAATTTCTTCTACCAAACTTGGTAAATATACAAGCGAAATGTAGTGTATATTAATTCCCAATATAGAATTATTTAATAAGGGTCCCTTTGAATACAAGGTGTATTGGATATAAGGTCATTATTTGACGCACGCGTACACTTGCTCTTAGTGAACACAAATCTGTAATAATTAATCTACTTCGAAAAAAAAATTTTCGCATAAAGATTGATTACAAATCCGGGACTGTAATGGCCTAGATCTAATCATGTGTTGTAACGTGTGTCCTAGAAGTTTTGTCAAAGTAGGTCTTTGCTTATTTTCACACACATATTATAGTTAAAGCAACGAACAAATAACCAACAAATGTAACTTTACTATTTGTCACTGATTATTACAAATTACTACCAAATTTGAATTTCTTATTTATTAAACTTGAAAATGTTCATATAAGCACAAAATATATTTATCTTGTAAAGCTATTTTCATAATGACCGACGTATGGAAAATAGTGAATGTCAGTACGAGTAGAAGTTTTACGTGCAAAATAAATTCTGCTATGCAATCATTGATTCCTTACTGACATTCACTATTTTCCTCGATATGAAAATAGCTTTTCAAGATAAATATATTTTGTGTTTATATGAACATCTTCAAGTTTAATAAATAAGAAATTCAAATATGGTAGTAATTTATAATAATCAATGGCAAATAATAAAATTTACATTATTTGGTTATTTGTTTGTTGTTTTAAATTACACACTTCTTGCTGCGTGGGATACTATTCGGTAATGTAGTCAAAATTTACGTGAACATAGCGAAGCACACATTTTCTACTTTTAAAGATATGTATAATTTCGTTTACAACCGGCCAGCGACCTGCGCGAATAACAGACTACTAAATATACCGGCAAATACCTAATAATGGGTACGGCTATTTAAGCCGTAACACTATAACCCCGCGAAAAACGAGATGGAGAGAAGAAGATGGGGTAGTTGAAGTAAAAAATAAAGGTTGAGAAAATCTCCTTTATAAAGGACTTCCTAAACATTGAATATAGTACGCAAAGGTGTACGTAAAGTAAGCGATCTGAAAAAACGGATCTCATCTACAGGCACAGAATAGCTGAATAAAAGTTGGTAATTTCAAAACAACAGGAACACATTAGTGTTATCTATACTTTTATAACTAATTAGAATGTAAATTGCTAAATCTAAGGAATAACAGCTCACTAACAACGACTTGCAAAAACTGAATACCTGCAAGTGAGGAATAGAGAAGCGTGAACTAAATAAATCATAAATAGGAGGTAAACTTACGAATTACTAATAGAAGGAAGTAAATCAGGATTACTAGCAGAAAGGACCTAATCTAACTTCCCGTCTACAATTCTACAACCTTTCAGGTTGGCAAAGCAGCGGCTATATTGAATCTCCCCTTCTAATGTGGATTTTCTTAAGAAATGACTTCTCATCTATGCTTCAGACTGTGTTTTATTTTTTTACTTGGCGTTTTTGTCTGATTCTTTCATTTTTGGAACTTTCAGAATTTATCGATTGTTCTTCTCTAGAAGTTATTAGGTTAGCACTAATTGCCGATTTTGACTTGTATATAGTTAGCTTTAGTAATCCAATGCGTGAATTAGTTGTGTCACCTTGACCAACTTTTCTTCTAATTTGTTTTCCATTGAGGAGTACCGGAATCCTCCACATCAAACTTCTCGTTACCCGATACACTGAAAAGGTACACTTATTTTCTTTTTATAGAATCCATTAACCTAGCTCGCAGAATAGTCGAAGCGTTACAACCTGAACAAACTTTACACCGAGCAATACATCTAGCAATTGATCATTTTAGTTTAGGCCAATAGTAGTTCACCAAAGTTTTCTGAAAAGTTTAGTAAACCCTAAATGATCAGATGAAGGTGGATTTTGCCGAGAAGAAATTATTTCAGAATTTCGAAATTTAGGAAAGACTAATCTCTATTGTTTCGTGTTAGACGCTAGATTATGATCATTCAGAATATACTTAAAGATAAGGGCCTTTTCGGTGCTCCAGTAAAGAGATTTATCCTGTTCTGCTAGGAATTTCGTTTTTGATTGCACATACCAAGGATTTAAATCCACCGGATCCAAGTTAAAGGAAAAAATAGTTAACGAAGCTCGAGAGTTAACGAAGCTCGAGATAAAGCATCCGAAACGACGTCAGATTTTCCTTTCCGGTGGGTAATCTCAAAGTCGAACTGCTGTAGTTTCATACACAAATGGGCTAATCATCCCGACGGCTCTTTCAAGTTATTGAGCCATGTAATAGAGGAATGATCAGCAAGAACCTTAAAATGGGCACCAACTTACAATTCCTGCTCAGAAATGGAGTAATTACCTTCAACACTATTTAAAGTACGGGAATCATACGCTAATGCATGCTCGTTCCGACGAACATTTGAGTGAGGTTACCATCAAAAAGCCTGTTCATCTCGGTGAGTCCACTTTATAGCTTCCTTTTCTTCTCTCCATAGGAGTCGTAATAATGGAGAAATCTTAATGGAAGGATCTTTAATAAACTTCCGAAACCACGACCAAACTCCCAAAAAACTTTTAATCTTACCAGAAGTTTTTGGTCCAGGATAATTAGTGATGGCTTCTAACAGTTTCTTTTTGTTTTTTAACATTTTTGGATGTTTTAGTACTATCGATTTAGTTTTAGATCAACTAATTTTGTCATTTGCGTTCACTTCCGTGCTTTTGTATTTTCGATGCGTTTTGGGTTATCTAATCTTGTCTCATATAAGTTTTATTCACGAGCATCGTTAACTGTTCTCGTCGTGTTTATTCGTGCCATCCAGGCTTTCTAAGTTGGTTTGTTGTGAAAAACGCACGCTCGAAATCTCGCTCCGTCTTATTTCGACTACTTTTCTGTTTAGTTTCGTTACTGGTTAAAACACCTACATCATTAGGGTGAGTGGGCGTCCCTTATTTGCGTACGAGGTTGGTTGATCGATTGTTTTTGTATAGTGTTTTAGGCATGGGGTTTAAGGCGCCCGATACATTTATATAATCGACGGTATGGTTTTAAGACCGCCGACGCCAGAACCGCCCTTTGTTTTGTCTTTATGCAGCCCTAGCGCGACGACAACCAGTCTTGCGGAGGAACACCTGTTCCGTAACGTTGTGGCGATGAAAATTGTCTTTTAAGGGTAGAATCTGTTTCCTTCTAGAACTTCTGTATCCAGGCCAGTTTACCTTTCCTTTCTCACTGGTATACGCCAAAGATGGCGAAATTTCAATTATATTTTGGGACCTAAGAATTGCGGACTCCGCGTCCTAATATTTACTTTTTATTTTTGTTCTATATCACCGTAAATATTAATCATATTTGCTCATTATAATTATTTAACTGTATCTATGTGTATTTTGCTAGCAATTTTGAATAGAATTTAATTATTCTGTAATAGGAAGTTCATTCCCAAATATAAGAATTTATTACATGTATTCAATGCTCGATTCTTAGAGAAAACGTGGTTTGAAGTCTGCCCGGCGTCCGCAACGATTGCCGCGGCCGCACTTACGATTTCCCTTACTGTTAAATTGCTTCAGTACATTAATGTAATACTATGCTATACCTTTAAATGCACGACTTATGACAAATGTAATTAATTACGTGCGCATTTAAATACTGTTTTATTTCATTAAAAGTAAAGCCGCGCATCACTGCAGTGACGTTCGACAAACGGGATACTTCGGTTATTTAGTAATTTCTTTTATTATAATTTTGACTTTATTAGATGCTTTACATCTCAATTAAATTCTAATAAATCAAGTTCACGGACACCTCAAATATACATTTCTTCTGCAAATCCTATTACTATTTCAATTCTGCATTTTAAATCTTGTTGTTTTCTCTAGAAACACGTAGACAATAACACCGCCTTGTATTGTGGCTTCATAGCGCACATGTGGTTATATCAAATCTAAGGTTTTCAAAATATTCTATCGACTGTACACTTTATTAGTTGAATTTATTTACACACGCAGTCCTATTTAAGTAAAAGATCACTTTGATCTGCATGTCTCAATATACTGTCCTATGAGTTATGAAACGGAATAAACCGATTGTATCTTTACTTTGATCTTTTTTTCCTCTATGTACTGTTGTGTCTTAATTGATCCTTTTTCAGGTTATAACCACGAATACTCTTCCTAATATTTTCAGCGCAGCCTTAGACGTGCGAAGCAAAATACTTACAAATAATTTTAAGTCTAGAATTTATCACCGAGATAATCTACGACGTTTTCACTCTTGTACGTCCAGATTTACACTAGCATTTCCAATTACAAGTGTGTGGCGCCCATTTTCTTTTCTTTCTTTGAGCATTCCAGGTTGCTTCCTGTGTAAGTGCGCACCAGTTTCGGAACAATCGATGCTCGTCAGCACCGACTCCAGGATACCTTCAGCGATACGGGAAGCGAAGCTCGCGTACACCAATCTCGATAATTCTTCTGTGGTTGTATCGACCATCTTCCTATTTTATATAGCTACACCCCACTCCCTAGCCTCCGCGGCACTAGGGCCGGTCGGACACTTTTATTTATTTTGTAGCGTAGCGGGATCCATCCGACGAGGACTGTTCGCGCTCAATTATCCATCTTTGACGTGGCAGGCTTCCAGCTCATTTGGACCTGTACGCAAGCCATTCTTATCAACCACATAACCCAGATACGTAAGTTCAGATTTAGAAAATTCGCACCCAGAAAGGTTACTAGGGAGTTGACCATTTGTAATTTCAACAGAACTACCTCTAGTGTCTTTAAATATTCTTGGAAAGCGGGGGTGTCCACCAAAATGTCATCTATATAGAAGAGAGCAACGGACTTATAGCATAACCAAACGGAGTTGTCCAGCAGGGGTATTGGTTAATCTATCCGCATGACCACGTATTCGTGTAAATCTCTGAAGGGTAAAGTGAACACTATTTTCTCTAGCGAATCCTGGTATAAAGGAATATTCGGAAACGGCTTATTTAAGGCGGTAGAACAAATGAACTTAACATCACGCAAATTGCACAATAGCACATCTGAAAAGTAGGGAAGAGTATAACTATCATTTCTCATTACCTCGTTTGACTTTTATGCATCGAAGTAAACTCGATATTCGTCTGAATTTATCTTTTGAACAAGAACTATCGGAGAATTCCAAGAGCTATTTGAAGCTCGAATTACACTCTGCTGAGACATAACATCAATATCATTGAAGGTGTGGGTCAACATCACTGGTTAAAGATAATACCTTTGTTCAATAGGAACTACCTCTTGTGCATCAATTTGGTGAGTGTCTAACGAAGTACGTCCTAAACTTTCCTTATCTAAGTGCCTTGTTAAAGAATACTTACTTAATAAATGTTACATTGTTAGTGATTATTTTGTGTGGAATAACTATTTTCAAGAGCTTTGCCTTGAAAAATTTCATGTCCCCTTAATCGTACTGAGCTACCGTTTTGTCATAAATTTTTTGAATATTCTCATCTAAATAAGAAATTTTACAAACTGCAAAAGGGCTATGTGTAGTAACAATTGGAAATGGTGTTTTCCAAAGTCTTTCCCTTAAAAGTCAAACTAAAAATTGTTTTCAAATAAAGCTGGTTACGTAATACGCTTCCTTGTACGACAAGTTTTGCAGTCTTGAAACACAAATTTCCTTACCTAGAAAGAGCGGCACTTCCCAATGGAAACGACCACAGATAATGGAGATGCTACTAAATCAAACCCGCCCAAAATTGCCTCCGAACAGGAAGCTATGCATAATGAATTTGGCAGACGAGTTTAAGATAATAGTAATGGATTATGTCAAAGCGAAAGACGAAACGCCGCTCGCTAAACGGAAGCCGCTAGTGGAATTTGTAGACACTGCCAATCTCGCTGTGCTACGACTCCATTGGCGATCACCCTCCAAGCAGTTCCTGAAGATTTCCCGCACCAACTCAGAAGTCGACCATAGCAATACGTCCAATACATAAGATGTTTGCTGTTTAAATTTGGCAAATCTTAAAACCTAGATGACATGTACATATCTAGTAATTAAACCTAGTAAGTTGCTAAATTAGAATAATTAAACGATTAAACCAATCTGCAACTACTAAACCCGTATAACACTTTAATTGCCACCACTAACCCATTCTTGTTTCTCAACTGTACTCTAAATCCGACTGCTGTAACAAAGATGTGAAATTTTTTGACAACAAGAGAAATCGTAAATAATTAAAAACTATTTCATTTTGGTATAGTAATATTTTATATGGATTGAAAGAGAATGTAATTTTCTATCGAATATGACAACAAAATCACACATGCCTGATTTAAAACAATTAACTATTTGGCAACATTCAGATAGTTGTAAATGGGCTTTATTATCTTTTCCCTGCAATGGATTTTTAAAGAATTGGATATGCAGTGGCATACTATATTATTATTTGCTTTTTCGTTAAAAGTTTCATAATATTACCTTTTTCCACTTTAAAGTAATTCCACCATTTCTGGTATTTAAGACACAAACACAATTTTTTCCTTAAAAACGGAATGAGTTATGTAACATATTTTAGACAAAAGGTAAATTGAATTTTACCTAGAATTAATATGGTACAAAACTATGAGAATTCTATTTAAAACAGCGGAGTTAGAAGCAATTTCTGATATTACTGGAAGTGCCGCCCTTTTGAAAATAATTTTTGTAGATATAATAGGTAATGCAAGATGATTTACCAAGTTAGACTTTAATTCATTTATTCGTTTGATAGATTTTTTAACGGGCCATGACATTCAGACACCCTGTACATACACACACATACACACAGACACACACACACACACACACACACGCACACACGCACAGACGCACACCCGCACACACGCAAACACGCACACACGCACACACGCAAACACGCACACACGCAAAAGTGCACACACGCGCACACTACACACGCACACACGCACGCACACGCACGTACACGAACACGCACACGCACACCCACCCGCGCACACACACACGCACACCAACACAAACACACATACACACACACATACACACAAACACACGCACAAACACACACACTCACACACACACAAACTCACACACACACACATACACACACACACACACACACACACACACACACATATATATATATATATATATATATATATATATATATATATATATATATA
>JAHWXV010022358.1:0-21481 GCA_024586415.1 Phrixothrix hirtus
ACGCTACTTTACATTTGTGCAAAATTTCACAACTTTATCATTAGAAATAAAAAAGTTATCGATTTTTGATCCGAAACAGACCTCGATTTTCAATAGTGCGTCGTACGTATATACGCACTTAATACAATAATTTGGTTTTATAAATATAAAAAAATCTGGAATAAGACAGCATACGACTTTCTCTTACACATTCTACATTTAATTTGGATTTATTGACGTTAGTTATTTTCTTATGCACCTAAATTGTAAACTAAAATTAATTTAAAAGCATAAATAATTCATGCATTTATAATTTCCTTTACACATGTACTAAGAGCTTTATCATTAAATTTTGAGCTCATTTAAAGCAAAAATAATTTATAGATTTAAATAAAAGTAACGAAGTATGTAAGTAATCCATACAAATCATTAAAATATTAATTTATTTTTATTTTGAGCACGATAATTGGAACGGTCACCCATCCAAGTTACTAGCCAAACAAAACCTTGCTTAACTCTAGAATGTTTCTCAGTAACTAACTTCAACGAATTTTCTCAGAAAACCCAATTAGTTCGTGTAATATAGCATTACAGGCGCAAGAAAGATTGCAAGTTTAATAAAAATCGTTATAGCCGCTTTGGAAAAAATTGCAAAAGAACCTAAAAATCACAAGCATAAAGTGGCACTTGCGGTTATTCGATTGCAACGAAATTCTTACAGGAAAGTGCTAAGGTGGGAATAAACTAATATATATAAAGTTTCACTTTTCTAGGATGCTTAGTTTTCGAGATTTATTGACAACTACGAACACACACACAAACACACACACGCGCGCGCGCACACCCACACACGCTCCCACACACACATATGCGCACACGCACACGTACACGCATACCCACACGCACACGCACAAGCACTCGCACACGTATACGCACATGCACACGCATACGCGCACTCACACGCGCACGCACACGCTCACGCGCACGTGCACTGGCACGCGCACGCTAACGCACATGCCACGCACACGCATACGCACACACACGCGCGCGCGCGCACACGCACACGCACACCCACACGCACAAACATGCAATTGCACACAAAACACACACACGCACACGCACACGCACACGCACACGCCCACGCACGCACACCCGCACACGCACACTCACGCGCACACGCAGCTACACGCACACACATGTACGCGCGCGCACATGTTCACACACACAGACAGACCAATTTCGAAAAACATGTTTTTCGGATTCAAAGGACCTGGAAACGTGTATTTCCGCTAAAAACTGGACATCGAAAATTTTGACCGAAAATAACTTTCTCTATGCTTTATTTGATATAGGTAAGAGAAAGTAATAATTAATGTGTATTTTTCGCTACAGTTCCCACAATTTTCTAAATTGTAGGTTATAATACACTAGCTGATAGACTCTAACTTGCTGCACTACTTGACGAATAGGTACATAAGATGAGTGTTCGTTCGAACCCATATTCTAACAAAGTCGCGTGATTGCCAAACGGACTAGAGTTAGTTCTCGAACAATTTAAGAAGGAGATTTCAGATATTTGAATGTTGGAACCGTTATTTGAGCTATTTATAAACATGCTCAATATCCTATCCATTTAATTTAACTGAAACAGGTAGAAAGAATTATAACAAACCTTCGCCGGAGTTTTGCAAATATGCAGACATGAGAATGAGTATATGAAAGATTCAAATCTTTCAGTGGAGAATAATGGGTATATGAATTATTTGATCATTTATTTTCTTACGGATTAAGAGCATTACTAGTAGCAGGTGAATTTAGTGACTAAAAGGTGCGTGCGTGCGTCGGTAATGTGGCCAATGTAGCTCGAAAACTAAACATCGTAGAAAAGTAAAACTTTATATTTGAGTTGATTACCTTTTGAACACGTCCTAGTATGAATTTTGTTAAAATCCAATTACAGAAAGTGACACTTCACTATTGTGATTTTTAGGGTTTTTTGTGATTTTCTCGAAAACGATTCTAAATATTTTTTTAAACTTTCTACGTTTCTTACGTCTATAATGCTTTTATGCCCGAACTAATCGGTTTTTTCCCAGAAAATTTGTTCAAACAAATTAAGAAAAATCTTCCAAGTTAAGCAGTGTTTCGCGTGGCAAGTTAATTGGATGGGTGGCCGTTACTACTATCGTTCGCAAAATAAACGTAGATAATAATTTAATCAATTGTGGATACCATTTGCTTATCTATATATACGTAAGAGAAAGTCGTGTGTTGTCTCACACCAGACTTTTAAGTAACTGTCTACTCCAACGTTTTTTAGAATGTGTCACTATATTTTACACAAATGTTTCTTAAATTAGAATTGTTTAAAGATATTAACATTTCTAGGGCACAAAATTGTTGTGTTAATACTTATGGCAATTTATCGGACTTCAATTCATTGTAAATAAACAAAATGCGGAGATTAGTAGAAGCAAATCTTAAAATTGGATTAGAGAACATATGAGTATGCTCAATCTTGGCAAATATAACGTAAATTACCCTATTTCACTCATTTATGCACATGCCAATAATTAAGCCAGTAATTTACAAAATATATACAATATAAATACAATACAATATATTTATAGCTACCTGGCTACGAAATGTAGATGCGTGCTAATGACTCCCATATAAGAAAAGTGTAGTCCATTGAAAATGTTTTTCCTATATTTTAAAGGTTTAATAATACGTTATCTCCACATTAAACACGTTTGTTCAATTATATTTTAATGCTTCCCACAAAAAAAAATTTAATTCTGGTTTCGAATACTTAGAACAGAAATTGTTTATATAAAATAGAACTTCGTTCGGATGTATTTAATTTTACTATATCTAAAACAAAACTGCTTCTCGGAATTAATGGAATATTTTAAATCATCAACATTCGGGTACCACTGATCAAAACTGAAAAATGCTATCATCTTTGATGATGAAATTAAGTACTAAGTACTAATTTCTGAAAGTTCGTATTTAAAAAGGAAGAATAAAGGATATGTTTGGAAATACATCACCTGTTTTATAAATAGAATAAATATTCAATTTATAAAGGAGACATATATAACAGTATAAGAAAGTTGTTAAGAATGCGTTAAAACTTCACATGTTCTGATTTCACAAATCTTCGCTTTATGACATCTCAGTGTTTGTATGTTTGGATGTCTATATGTTTGTGCTAGGTGTTAGTCCTCCGTAACTTAAAAAGGACTATAAGAATTGCTCTAAAACTTGGATTTTGTAAACTACATGAGGTTTACTTCGGTGACAAATCGTTTGGCAGTATCCGACAAAAAAAGTTGAGTGCACGGGGAGGGGGTATAAACAACAATTTTAGGGATGTCCTACAGAATTTATTAGGCGGAGATCGATGCGTGTGGACCTACTACGTGTACCTGTTACCATTGCAAAGTTTTAATGTGTGTCAACATTTTCTAGTTATTGCTAGGAAGTAGAAAAGGCTGCATGCAGGATGTCTAAGATTTAAGGTGTAATATTTAACACACGTGTGTCCAGGCCTTTTATGAACACATATCTGTAACCATTTTTAATCTAATTAAAAAAATGTTTTATAAATTTTTATGTAAAGGTTTATCATGAATACAGGCCTGTATACTATGCTTTATTATGGATTGTAGTTAAAAACATAAATAACACGTTTTTTGTATTTATAAATATCATATTTCATTTTTTTATTGATAAACTTTAACGAGTACACGGTCGCGTAGCTGCTGTAACGCAAATAATAAAACATATTCTTTCAATCGCCTTTTACTTTTTCTTTAAATTGACATTAATCATGAATTATTAATAGATTGATTGTTATAAAGCATACTTACTAAATATCTAAAATTGACATACGTTTTCATTTTAGTAGGTATGTATTAAAGTCTGTTTCTATTATGCAGCAAGGCTGCTTTTGGGATGATTTTGGAAGAATCTATAAAAAGCACTATTTGGAAGATTATATTCCATATCAAATTGCCTCACGTGCCTAGCGACATCTTTATAAGAAACTAGTTTCCCCTCTTCAGAATGTAACGATATGAATTCAGTAGTTCTATGCTTTTACATTGGAAACTGTGTTCCAGGAGGCATAATATGTGTATTCTTGAGTCAGGATCACAATATTTCAGCAGTATCCTTGGAAATCCCCAAATATCTAATAATATCGCTTAACTCGTTCTGAGAAAAAAGTTGAAGTTCCTCATCCTTTGAAACTTCAGAGCCATAATCATCCTGTGCTGGTACTGCTTCTTCTACTTATTCATCCAACCTTATATCATCCAAATTAGGAGGTGAATGCGGTGCTGGTAGATCGCTGCTGTGAACTATTGGAACTACGGTTCATTTTAGTTTAGGCTAAGTTATTCCTTTCTTATTTCGTCCATTAAAGCCTTTAACATCGACGGAACAAGGGTAGCTGTTATTACTGTGATCTCGCTGTTCATACTACATTATTGGAACATCAAAACAAAAGGATGGCATCCTGCCTTTATACTACAAGCCGAGAACTCCTTCATATCTACTGCCTGCATTATGAGAAGTTGAAGCCTTGTCTTGATTCACAAGTTGCAATTTGAAGTACGCAAAGTAAACTTTTTTGCAAGAACACTTATGAGTCATTAGTGTGCTTTAACCGTGTATTTACCACAAACAAAAAAACTCCAGGAAAGCAATGCAGCCCCTTCGTGGCACTTCACTTGGGTCACGTTTGAACACAAATATAATTTAATCGCATTGTACTGCACTAGCGTGTTTGCATGCATAACTACTTACAATGGCTGTCTCTCACATTGCTATCACAACTTCGCCCCCAAAATGATGTCTACCGCCAACTATTCTATGTCTATGTTCTATGTTAAATTATCTATTCATCAGCACCTACGACAAACTTTTTTCAAGAAAACCTGACTATGGAACTTTTTTAGTATTTAACGCATATTTAGTATGTAAAGGTTCTCAGAAACAAAATGCAATACAGATTTTTGGTTGCAGAACTGTATAATTTGCAACCAGCTTTAATAACTATAAACTAAGAAAGTCATTTGGATGTCTTCGACTACAGGGAAATACTATATCATTTGTATCCTAGGAAATGTTTACTTCAACTTATTAATAAGTACTTTTCTAAATTATTTCTTATTTGCGCTTGCAATTGTTTATAATCCTCGAAGAAGGTGTCAAGCATTTTGATATCTAGTAAATAATCGTATTATTAAATTTTACTTTACCTACGCTTAACGGACATATATTTTGCATTACAAAATATTGAATTATCGAATTAATCTACATTATTTAACTATAAATTATTGACAAAGAATGCAGATCTAAATCGTTCATCCTCCAAACATGTTATAATTGACACAATTAAACTGTCAGTTCGGAAAGAGCGCGGTTACAACCGTAAAATTCATGTCGCCCCAACACCGTCGCAGGCGGTCCTGGACTTTTACGGTTTGAATGAGCATACTCTTTTACAGTAGTATCATAAGTAAAATTATAATTATTAAAAGAAATGCCACTATCGTTGATTTTTTCCCCTCTGTGTCTTTCAGGTCTGCCGATGGCCAAATGTTGAGTAACGACGTTTTAGAGGTCGTTATAATTATGGGGGCCTCTTCGAGAATACACATAATGGTCTTTAGTTGTTACGTCCTAGTGCATTAAGGTAAATGGTAATCGTAAACTAAAAATGATTTGTAATTATTTCAACGGTTTCAAGGCTAAACATGTATGTAATTGAATGCTACATCTTTAACGCTTGATAGGTTTAGTGTAACAGATGGCGTACGCCCAATTCACTAAGTTGCCAAATGGAAGGAAATGAGCGCACGTAAATTCAAATATTTAAAGACTACTCGTAAATATTTCGTCGGAACATACTTCCCGCATTGAAAATACCCAGTTATTTTCAAAATTAAGCTAAAAAGGAAAACTAACTAAAACAGTTGAATACCATAAATAAGTTTTGCATAATGCACAATAATAAGACTAAAAGTTCACTTAAAGTAATTAAATAAAATCTAAATGTAAATAAACAATAGGACCAAAGTGTGTAAGGTAAATGACCTTAGCCACAGACACTGACACTGTCACATTTTGGAGGTACTGGAAGAACTATTGTCTGCGGGTAGAGGGCACAATTTGGAAAAGGATCGGCGAATATAACCAATAATATTCTTGACTATGGCGACTCGGGTAATGAAATCCTTTCCAGTGTGTAATTTTATCACGCGTCCTAACCGCCAACGGAGTGGAGGTGCCCATCTTCTTTGATGATCACGAATTGACTTAATTGTAGAGAATTGTTATTAACCAACCATTTTGGTGTTTGTCGTAGCTCGCTTAAATACTAAAGATGCCATATACCTCAGAAATGTTGAAGCAGTTGTCGAATACGCTCATTTTGCTTTAATCTTGAAAGAGAAACGGTTGTCTAGTTGAGCTCAGATATAGCCGTTAACGGTCCCCAATTAAAAACCGGACAAGCGTTAGGGGTGTGTAAGGTCTTCGGAATTCCTTGAAAGAGGGACATAGGACGGGAGTTGAGGACTGATTCGATCTGAATCTACAGAGTATAAAGTTCTTCAAATGTAAGCGAGGCATTTCCGGCGACGCGGCGTACATGAAATTTAATGCTTTCGATTTCTGCTTTCCATATTCCGCCTATGTGCGAGGCGTAAAGAGAATTAAAATACTAGTGACAATTGACGCTTTGTTTGTTCATAAAAATTATAAAATTCTTTAAGCTTGTTGTTGGCACCTACAAAATTCTCTCCGTTATCGGAATAGATATTTCAAAGCGTTCAGCGACGCGCGCAAAAGCGCTTGAAAGCGGCAAGAAGTGCCTCTGTCCTCAGGTCAGTGACGAGTTCGAGGTGTACCGATTTAGTGCTAAAACAAATAAAAACTTCAACGTAACACTTTGAGGTTTTACAATCTCGACCCTTGTGGTCTTTTATTGTAATATGACCGACAAAATCGGTTTCTACGCTATTGAAAGGAAAGTTTTGCGTTATGCGATTTGTTGGGAGATTTCCCATTAATGGGTTAATTGATATTGGTTTGGCGCGAAAAAATATGATGTAACTATGGACCACTATTTTTGCTAAGTTTCTACTCGCAACGCTCAGAACGGTTCTTGGATAGATGAGAAGTTGAGGGTTGGCATGAAGAAGGCAAATGTGTTGATGTGTGAGAATTAATTTCGTAAAAGGCGGACAACAAAGTCGGATACATTTTGTCAAAAGTAAATTCAGAACCTTAAAGCTTTCCGTGTACATGCAATGCACCTTCCTGATCAAGAAATAGAGCTAGTTCAAAGATAGAGCTTGACTTAGCGACAGGCATACTTGATTTGAGTAATGCGATCTCGCATTGGAATGTGAGATGTGAAATTCTTGCTAGTGATAATAAAGATTCGTGCACTTCCTTCGAGGTGAGGCTGGCAGACTTTAGCTTTTCCCTCTCAAGACAGTTGCGTTTGAATTTGAAGCACCTAGCGGCCACTTTCTGTAGCTTGGTTAGGCTCGAATAGTTTTCTATTGGGAAAGATTCGGTATGATTGCACATCAAAGATAGAATTTGAAGTTTTAGTTCTGCCAGGGATTCCAGACGTGCGTGAGAGTTTGAAATGGTGATTGAAGACTGGAGTAGAAGTTCGGTGCCATGCCACCAAAGCTGACTGTGCATGGTTTCCTGAGGAGAAATACCTCTGGTAATTTGTCCGCTGGTATTAGGGTAGCAGAAATATGGTTCCGTTGTACGTGATTGGTTCTGGTCTAAATTTCCGCAAGGCTGTGCGAAGCAAACGCCTTAAGTTGGTGAGGAGATGTTCTCAACTAACTTAAAACGACATTGGAATTAGTCCATAGGTAAGTCTCATCTATGTTGATCTTAAAAGCGGGTGTAACGACAGTCAATAACTATACAAGTAAGAATACTCCACACAGCCCAAGGAGTGGAATAGTTAAGGATTTTAGCGGTTCTACTCTGTTTTTTGAGCACAGTAAGTGATAAAAGTGATCGCTATGATTATTTATTAAACGAACATAGATACAGGCTCCATATACTGGCGTACTAGCGTCAGAAAATCAATGAATTTCTGAGGATCGATGGTTGTGGCATGTCGAAAAATCTTCAATTTGTTGAGTTTAGAAAGCCGAAGTCATTAAAAATATCCTTTCTTAGATTGAAACATGCTCTGGCTAGACTTTAAGCTAAATATGAACAAATTTGCTAAGCTTCCGATGTATCATTGCTACCAGTCAAAAGATCGCCAACGTAGAAATCTTGCTGAATTATTTCAGCCGAAATGGAATTAATCTATTTATTTCCAATGCTAAGCTGGTACAGGCACCTTATAGCTAGATAACTCACGGAGGCTGTTCCCTAAACCACAGTGTTCAAATTGTAAGCCTTTAGCTTTTCTGTAGGATGGTATCTGCACAAAATCCTCTGAAGAGATCTTTAAGAAGAACAAACTATTATTTGTCGATACATTTTCTGTATATCGCCTGAGATAACGCAGGTTGAAAGTCTGGAGTTTACTGTAACTGACAGAAGGTCACGTTATATCGTAGGACCGACCATTTGCAAATAGTTAAACGAAAATCCTGTGGTGGACGATCCATTGAAGAGAACGCGAAGTTTGGTTTAAGTGCTTCTTTCCGTTTAGGACCCCATGGCGCGGCATAAAATAAGAAACTCCATGGCATTGGCTTGACAACAATGGCATGTCGTCAAGATCATTGTGTTCACGCATGAAGATATGTAACGTTCTCGCAATAGAAGTTGCATGTTTAGCGTCCTTTATAAGTTTTCAAAAGATTTTATGACCTTGCAACGAGATTCTTCTAGCTTTGAAGGTCCTCCTTGTGCGGTATTTTGACAGGTCTGACCATTGCACCCCTACGAGTATGTATACGAAAGTATGCTTCGTACTCTGCCTCTTCCACTGACCTGGTTGCTTGGAATTAATTTCTTTCAACTCCAGAAATTTGGCAAGTTGAGATTGGATCATTGGATCAAAAGATACAACATTGCATTTTACAGTATTCGAATTCGAATGATTGTAGGAAGTTAAATTTCCTGAATTTTGTTGGAAAGCATCAGCAACCAAATAGTGTATTCTGTAGCTTAGGGACTTTGAGGTGTAAAAAAGCTTGACCTTTATTTAAAGCGTCATAAAAGTGTTTGACTCCAACTAAGAGACCTATAGGATTTGGTTTGATGAGTTGTGGATCGGTCAATTTAATATTGGACTGTATATTAAATTCACTGGTGTCGATTTGGGCATTGGATACATTATCAGTAATTCTCTTGACGACAAGATAATTAGCTTTAACTTGTATAGATTGCATCTGGGATGAAGGAGAACTTCACATTCTGATCCCGAGTAGAAGCATGACTACCCAATCTCGTTACTTGAATATTGAGTTTATTTTGCGGCAATTTCAGCTTTCGTGCCAAATTGGCCGTTATAGAATTGCTTAGAGATCCGGAGTGTAACAAAACCCGAATACAATGGGAGTTTCCTCTACGACGGTTGACATCAAATCGTTTGTATCTTGACATCAAGGACGAAATGGTTAAACTTTTGTTCTTAGGAAGATATAGAACGGTTACACTTTAACTGTCAGAAATTTTATTTGTCACAGGTGAACTTTCTCCGCATTTTAAATGTATCAAAGTGTTGTGCCTCATTTTGCAAATGCGACACCCGCATTTGGATTTGCAATCTTCTGGCTTGTTCTCTTTGAATAAGCAAAGTTTGCAAACACCTAGTTCACTGACCCTCGCAATGCGATCCGAAATCGATAGTTTACTGTTCACAACGGTATATGAAGTGATCCTTGAGGCAGAAATTACAAGATTTATTGTGGCCATTTGTGGCCAAATTGACTTTGAACTCGTGTTTCGGTGAAGACTTATTATCAATGGGTTTTGAAACATCGCGTTCAATTGCTTCTAATATCGAAGAAGACAATGTGGGAATCCTATCCTCTTTAGCAGATTCACACGCCCCTTTAGTTATAGGGTCTAAGCAGGAAGCTAGGTGATGTAAAATAATGGCGCCACCTTGCTCTTCTTTGAGAATGAGCAAGTTTAAGAACTTTGTGTGCTGCAAGATATTATCAACTGGCTTACGCAATTTAAATGCCGGTTCTTTTGCAATTGGTTCAAGGGAAAACAAATTACTTATGTGATATTTAATGAGATTGCGGTTGTTATTGAATGGTTTGCAAATAAGTGACGAAGTGATATCATAATTGTCTGAGGAAAACGTTTGGGTTTTGATAACCTCCGCAGCGTTGTCTAAATAGTGAAACCTTTGCACGCTGTGCAGAACTCTATCCTAGTGGATTAAATTTATGAGCGTGTCGGTAAATTTAATCAATTTTGTTGAGCTACCGTCGAATTTGGGGTGGTTTATGGTTGGAAGCTTAACGCTTGGTAAATAAGAACGCAAAATTGAGCCTTCAAGACTAGGGACGTTCTTTGGCTGCTAAAATTGTAAGCCAAAGCGTGTGCTGAATTTTCAGCGCTATATATTAAGGTCGACTTGGGCACAATGAGCAGCAATTCAGCTTCTAGATTGACTACTTGAAATTTCATTTGCTCCTGATTTTGAAGAAATTATTTATTGATTTTGACAAAGTCATCATATCGCCGTTCTAACTCAAAAGCTTGGTTGTCATTTAGCCTTTCGGCTGGATTTAGACTTTCTAAGTACCTAGAAAATACTGTTACCTTGACCTTTAAAGAGACGTGTTTTTGTTTTAACTGTTCCATATTTGAATCATTTAAAACGAATACAAGGAGATTAAAATGTTGTTTCTATATGCACAGGATGGCCCTTTAAGGATTGTATTATTAACTGCAAATACTTTGGGTCTTATAATGTATATTATGTGCTTTAGCACTTGCGGCGGTTTGTATAATTTTTTTAAATAATTGTTGCATTTACCAGTTAATCGATAAATGTGTTTATAAATTATACGCCAATGTACTAAACAACAGGTGCATTTATTACTGTATGCTACGCCAATGAAACCTGTGAAGTTTCAAGTGGCTTGCAAATGCTTAAATTATCTCTTAAACGGAGAAGGTGTGTTCGTTGAACACATTTGCTTCCTTAAACGTTTTTTGTTTTTCTATGGTGCTGCTTAGGATAATGAAACACTGTGACTTTGTTCCTAGTAACGTGATTGCTGTCTAATATATAGATAGAGTTTGTAGAGTCCCTGGAGATTTTGTACATAGAGATATTTATTTTTCCACACATAAGTGGATAACGTGTGCCCGTCGGATACACGTATAAATAGTATAAATATAGCATTGATTATTCCGTACAATTGTACAAAATAAGGATGGGTGAGACATGAAGGATTTGTTTATCAGTTACCATTGAAGTTAAACATGTTTGTAGCCTTTTGTTAACGCATTCTGTTTACCATTGTTAGGCAACACAGGTCACATGGCAATGTGCCTGCTTGTAGTATCGTCCATGTTTATATTCAGTTCATTATAGTCTTGCAGATATTCCCTTATATTTTTTTGTGTTGAGTTTTTACTAAAAATGTGCATAAAGTTATTAAAATATTTCTAATAAGTACTGGTATTTGAAAAATGTAAGTAAACGTATTTATCATTTCTACACTAATAAGTAAATTATTTTTATTATAACAACTTACTTCCTTTAGAAAATTATTAGATGATTCGTGGCCAAAATGAAGTAAAATAAATATATGGATGAACAACGGTTATCATTTATTTGTTTATTTTATACACAACGAACTTTGTCACATAGTACACACAATCCTAATAATATAAATTATATTCGAAAACACGTTAACGCAAATACAGTGTAGTTAAAAATAAATAACGAATAAGACATACGAAGAGCATCTAAAGAGCTTGTGATTTTAAAAAAATATATTTATGTAAATGTAAAAGTTAATCGTAAACGGATTTTACTAATTTATAAGATTTTCACCATTGTTGACACATTTTCAAATTCTCTAAAGTATTGAGTGATATTGTTTTTTAATTTTCTTTAGAAACAATGAGTCTAATTAGAAGTACACCACTCAGTAATAAAGAGATGGCTGATATAATAGCAAATTTATGAGATATTGAAAGCGATTTTGAAAACAATCAGCAAGAAGAGCAGGTGGAATTTGTAGATAATGCATCATAACATTCGCAGTAGGAAAGCCTAGCTTCGGAAATCAACTCATTGGATTTCGAAAACGAAGAACAAGGACATGCTAACAGTCAAACGCAAGATATATGGACAACCGATTTTTCGGGAAACAATGGGTCTTCCCAGATTTAAGAATTTGCTGAGTTTTTTACCAGGCTTGTTGACAGGAAAGAAGGGGAGAGAGTAGGAACACTGATAAGTTTTCAGCATTTAGAGGTATCTGGAATAAGATAAACCATAATCCTTGAAAGTTCTCTATCTCCGGTAATAGCTTAACTGTTGATGAGTAACTTATCCCTTTCAGAGAACGTTGTCCATTTGTACAATATATGCCTTGAAAGCCAGATAATGAAGGTATGGTGGATTTGCAATTGGAAAACAGCATATCAACTAAATGGGATTCCCTACTTGGGTAAAGAGGGTAATATATGGACTACTGGATTAGCTGCGCAAGTGGTCGAAAAGTTATCAGAACCTTATTATAATACGAACGGTAATATCATCTGTGATAATTACTTTACAGATATAGCATTAGCTCGTTATTTGCTTTCAGAGGGATTAACAATAGTACGAACCGTTAAAAAAAACAAACGTTTTATTATACGATCCTTGCTATCTACTACAAAGTTACCCGAAAAGTCGTTTGTATATTGTTTTACAAAAAATTTTATGTTGTCTTATGTTCCAAAACCAAAAAGAAATTAATTTCTGCTGTCTAGTATGCACTATACACCATCTGTACATGCAAACATCGAAAAACAGGAAGCTGTTGGTTACTATAACGTAACAAAAGATGGAATCGATTTACTAGATCAAAATGTACATGAATACATGACCAAACGCACGTCCAATAGATAGCCGTTTTCGTTTTTCATGAATATGCTAAATTATTGCGACATAGCAGCTTACAAAGTTTAGATAAACCTGTATCCCAACTGGAATGTGAAACTATCCAGCAAGCGTAGGTTATTTTTGACTAGTATACCGGAATCTTTGGTTAAATCACACATTGACAAGAGAAAGTCCATAATCGGATTTCATGAAAATACTCGAAAAGCAATGGTTCAATTTCATACAACTGCTAAAGTTCAAAAACCACAAGCAGGTACTTCAAATGAAAACGAAGCTCTTACAACGAAAAAGCGACGTTGCCATCTTTGCCCGCCAAAATCGCCGTCAAGGCATCAAAAACAGACGTGTCTTATGTGCAGCAAAAATGTTTGTAACGAACACTCAAAACGTATCTGCAGCATATGCGAAGAACAGAAATAACTAGGACAGTTTATATGTGTTAAATTTATTTACCAAAGATACTGTTTGTTCAATGAAAAGCTATATCGATTTATCGATATCGCAGTGAATATCTTACTTACCAACCAGTTTTTAATTGATAACACGGTACTGTTTTACTGTAAAATGCAACTCTTTATATTAGAAATCTAAAAAATTGCTTTATTCCATAACTAAATGCTTTATTGGACACCAAGTGTCCAATGGACACATTTTAACCGTTTAGGTTAGAAAAAGCATTGACCGTCTAACAGTTAAATATGTATTAGCTCATGAAATAATATATTACGTATGCCGGCGCCGCATAACGAGATAAAAGCTGTGAAATATGGTCGTAAACCGGCTGTTTCACCTCACGCATACAAATAAACAACGAATTTTAAATGTTAATGTAAACTGTCTTTATGCAATGTATCAAATTAATACCATTAACACTTTTGTATTTGAATAATCGTGTGTAAAATGTCTTTATGCAATGTTTAATACTAACAACAATTTATTGCCATGTGTCCATTTAAACCAAATTAAAACCAAATTGGTTGGTTCAGATCTTTAAATGTAAATGAATAAGGAAAAATTGTAAAAAAGGATTTACTCGCTTGTTCTTCTAAAGTTCGGCGATGTATAGCTTTTAGATTACCGAACGTAATCCGGTCGAAGGTCCAAAATTTTATGTTGTTGACGACTTCCCCTTCGTGTCTTGCCAAGTGTTGAGCATCGACCTTTTGGAAGTCGTTATAATTATGGGGGCCTCTTCGAGGACACCCATAATGACCTTTGGTTGTTACGTCCTAGTGCATTAAAATAAATGGCAACAGTAAACTAAAAATGACTTGTAATTATTTCAGCGGTTTCAAGGCTTAACATGTATGTAGTAAATGCTACATCATTAACACTTAACTGCTGTTTGTATCACTGATGGCGTACGCCCTGTTCACTAAGTTGTCAAATGGAGAAGAGGGGCGCGCGTAAATGCAAATATTTAAAAACTACATATTTTATCGGAACAACAACTTTTATGCAGATAAATTGAAGGGAAGTAGTAAGTTGCATATGTTACTTATGTGTAAATTGGACAAATTAGTGTATACGAGGGTGTTTTTCCCTTAAACCTCCGATGCTGCAGATAAACAGCCATTCAAACTGTAGAAGGCAGATATATGCATACTTTCGTAGTTATTCCGTTGTTGGCTGAGCTGCAGGCACGTAAACATGGCTACTACGATGGTCTATCCTGCCATGGGAGATTTGTGTAGTATAATTGGGTTTCGTTAAGAGGAGGGTCATTCAGAATAATAAATCAGGTACGCTGACTTCTGGAGTTCAGCCTTATACATGACAACTCCAGATCGTGCTGCTGTTACCCAACAGCTTCTTCAGCAATTTTGATGAGAACTTTTTGAGCGCCCGGCGTATAGTCCGATTTAGCTCCGAGAGACGCCGATCTCTTCCCTGAACTGAAAAGAGTGCTAGGAGGACAAAAGATCATAACCAATAACGATCTTCAGAAGACGGTTACAGTTTATATCAACTCCCCGACAGAAACATTATATATAAGAGGGAATTGCAAACCTTGTCTGCATATACGACAAACGCCTCAATCTTCAAGGTGATTATGTAGGTTTGCACCGAACCTTTGGCAATAAATTAATTTGGTTATTTACACTTGTCTTTGCTTTATGAATCATATGATGCTGGAAAAAGCCGCCCTCGCACAATATTGTTAGGTTTAAATAAAATAACTCCAAATGTAGTCGTTTTGCACGCACGATTGGTATAAAAAGGATATTTGTATATCACCTTATGTAACTAATTCGAGCTAATGAACAGTTTTCAATTTTTTAAGCATTTAATTGAAACTAATATTGAATATACAGCACTGCATACATAAGTAGCACAGAATTCAAAAATATTCACATATGCTTGAGTAAGGCACCCAACTTAATTAATTACAGCTCCTGCGCAACGATACATTCTAATTATAACACACTGTCGAAATTAACTGTAGGTGTCGAACACCTCCCTGATCAAAGACACTAGAAGCTGTAAGCATACTCAGAACCTGATTTTCAAACTATGGAGCGTATATTATTGTCTAGGCTCGCCTGGATTTACTATCGTATTCCCGAGAACTCCAGCGTTAAACTTTGTTCAATGCGGAAAAATACAGCATACAGCAGTCCGGTATTTCTTTGATTATAGAAAGTAAGTCTGGAACCCGGGCTGTAGATTTTACCGCTTATAACAAGCGCGTAATTTATTAGAGAAGGTAATATAGTTTTGTTATAGAAAGGTACGTTTAGAAGATACACTATATCATAGAGTAAAAAGAGATTTTCTACTCAAACTCTGTTGTGAATAATTAGTGCAACCTCCCAAGGACGGTAACTGCTTTTTCTAAGTGAACGAGTTCGTAGCGTCACTATAGATGGAAATTTTCATATTTAACAACCGTATTGCAAGAAAAATATCGTATTGGGCAGTTTTATTAGAGAACAATAAATTTTATAAGTTTGTGTATCTTTATAAGAGTATTCTTTTAATACCTATGGGCAGCCGTAGACTTGTTGTAAAGTACCCACAATATGTACTGTACCCTGAAGGTGGTCCTAAATAAGCGGGATTACGGTACGATATATTGGACGCCAGTTCGTTCACGAACAAGAGAATAAAGATAGGTATGTAACTGCAAAATAGTAAAATAAAGGAATCTTCGGGCATACTACGGCCCCTAACTAACCCTGCAATCTAAAAAGGGGTCTAACGAGGAAGAGGAAATAATAATAAATAAAAAAAATGGTTTGTAAATAAATTATATATTAATCAAAAGAAAACCAAGGATCAAACAATTCGTATTTGCATACATTTTTATTGTTTACCAAAGGAATATGCTTGACTGAGGTAATAATTATTAAACAGTCAAAAAAAAGGATTTAGGTATTTATAAAACAAAATAATTAATTTCAAGGTCTGGTAATCACTATTCCTTAACAATTTTGTAGATATCATCAACAAGCCATTAATTAAGCTAATAGATGTTTAAACAAAATTAAATTAAATTTCAATACAAAATCTGATTCAAGCGACTTCAAATTTAGATTAAAAATATTTAAACACGTAATCCTAAAGTAGAAATTGTTCCAAAAGTAAACTCAATAATCACGTAAATAAGTTCCAAACAAAACAGAGTAATAAGGAAATGTCAATATTTACATTTCAACTGGAATCACGGCAACTCGAAACGGAACCAACCCAATATCTCCACGAAGGAAAGGTAGCCACTAACTCACGGTAAGGGATCTCAAACAAAGGTTAAACCCTAAAAGTTAATCTCCGCAAGAATTCCATGTTAACATCACAAACGCGATTTATAACTAAGACCGCAAAGACAGGTTCTCCGTTTCATATCAGAACAGAATAAATAGACCTGTCATTCAAAAGCTTCTCTAGTTATTTTTAGAAACGTGACGAAAAAATGAGATGTCGTAATTACAAGACTGTCATAACGACTGCCAAGTACAGTAACTATAGTTTGTTTCATTTTTTTCTAACAAAACAGGGAACACGTCGACTTTAAGGCGGCTTAGATAAGCGGCAACAGCAGAAAGGTATCAAATCGCACTCGAAAGAGCAAGATAAGCACTACGTATGTAATAATATTGCAAGTGCGTCGATAATAATCCATAACGAAAAAGTAATTAATTACTCTAATACAATAAGTACTGCATTTATTACTAACAGACATTTTTATGTGAAATCTTGAAATAAAATGGCATTGAAGACATACATACAGGGAGGTCTTTCCCAAACGAAATAAGTAACTTAGGGAATTTAAGCTTCAACTTTACAGTAGGGATATGAGATAGAATATCATTTAATAACCCACGTAGAAAGAGTTAGTCCTGATTACATTCTTGGTGCAATATATTTGATTTAAACTTGTAGACAACAAGGATGTAGACCACCACCGAACGACCAGCCCCATTCAGTTCACTGGCCCCGTCTATACCACCATCCGACGCATCAAAAAGTAGGTGCTACTGTGGGGTCCAAAGATTAATTAATCTTGATGTCAGAACGGAACAGTCTAAGATAATTTCCAATTGTCAGTCGACATTCCGATAGTTCAAATAACTATCATTGTGAAACGCTGCTAGCTTCAAGGTAATGTGGGCGCATCCTGACTGATTATGACACATGTTACCGATCTTAATTAATTGTCATATCTACGTTTACATTTTTTGTATCAAAATATATTGATAAAGACAATTAATATTTCAATAAGGATGGTAAAACGTACCTAAAAACTGAATTTAATTAATCAAACCTAAATTATAAAATATTACATATAATTCAAAATAATAATCAAAATATAGCCCAAGAAAGAATCTCTTGAAAAAATGCCAATACGATTTTAATTAAAGTATTTTATAATTAATAAAGGATTAAACAGAACAGAAATAAATTGAGATAAAATATGATTGAAGAAAGGTGAATTCAATGTACTTTCATCACAGGATCAACAAAAGTAAATAAATACAAAACTAATCAGGGATGGCCACCTAGTAGTAAAATATACAATTGAACATAGATAATAAATAGGAACCTAATATAAAAATGAATTGTAAAATTATTTAAGTTTTAATTCAAAATAGCTGCCTAGTGGACAAAATAATAATTTAACAATTAAGGTAGCTTATAATCATAGAAATCTATAAAATATATGGATTAGTTAAAATGCAATTTTAAGAGATGGCATCATAAACTGCCAATATATTACATTAATTCTCAGAAAAATACATTATCAAATAAAGAAAAATAACTGAAGGGCTATAAAGTTAGCAGGAAGCACATAAACAATCAAAGTTTTATCGACTCCTTTATCTAAAGTTATACCCTGCCGAGCATGTATCCCATTAATCCAATTCCTCGTTAAATGTTGATGTACACATGACTGTAATGATTCGGTACGACTTTCGTTTCGTTATGATGATAGTAGCCTCAGATCTCTATTAACACTACAAGGACACCTCCGATTGTTATAAAGGAGAATTCGATTATAATAGATATATAATGTATAGAGGTATACGATACTTCAGGACAACTTTCGATGTATCATTTACTCTTTTAGAGGGCCCAAATAAAAATTATTTACATAGCAAAATGACACCTCCGCTATTGTGTACATAGTCACATAGTAGTATGAAATAAGAACACTTTTAGGACTAGTCCATCTGAACTATGTGTTTCGTATCCTTCAAAAGGCATAATAAACAGAAGATTCCTTGTCAATTATATCCTAACCTGAATAACAATTCAGAAATCCACTTTTGCACAAACATTAACCTTTGAATGTGAAATGAAACATAACGCTGCACTTATAATACCATCTCGTAGCGTAGATTAAACACTAGCATGAAATTATATATATATATATATATATATATATATATATATAGTAGCTTAGAACCACAGAGTTGTACATATGATAGCATTAAGGATTGTGTAGTGAAAAAATGTAATTGATTACTAAAATGCACGTATAAAAACAACCACACATTTATTGAAGATCCGATTTAAATCTTAATATTGAATAAACAGTATCGAACGAAAACATATAGATCAAAATAGAATTCGTATCATAGAACCATAATAAGTGTGATTCCTGAGTAAAGTAGCGTTTTTGCGGGGCGTGGAGCGTGACAACTAGCGTTTTTTGCGAGACATAAGTATCATGACTTCATATGATATTTTCGACATGTATTTAGAAGAAAATTCAATTTTTAAATTTAATTTCAAGGGCGGCCCAAGAGTTATTGTGAAACAAAGAAAAAAGTTCGGAGAATTTTCTACTTTATATGCAAGTTTAAGGTTGACTGAGGAAAGATTTCGCGAATATACAAGAATGTCCGGATCAACTTTCGATTACATTTTGAAAAAAATTAAACCACGTTTGAAACTCACAAGTACTAACGTTCATACATCAGGTAGTATAATTCCTGCAGAAAAACTAATTGTCACATTGAAGTAAGTAAAAATATATTATGCTATAAAAAGCTTTCATTCAAAATATTTCCAAAACGTGTTTTAGCTAACAGAACATATTTAAATTGTAAGTTTGCAATTTTTGGAAGTTATTCTGTGTATAGAAAGTGCTAGTGTTACCAATGTTTGGTTGAGAGACCGGTAGCTGGTATGTGGTATTTCTAGTTCCAGGCCATATTATGGCTCGTTGGAGTAGAAAGAATTGCCATTAGGTGTCATAGCTTCCAACAGCCAGTCGTTTACCTTTCTGCGAAACCTCAGTTTCTGATATTCTGTTAATTTCCTCATAGTAGGCACTATGCTCATGAGAAACATATAGTCCACATTTTTCCTGAGAGCTTCCTCTTCATTGGTTTGGTTGAGTCGTTTTTACCTAAGCTTAAATTTTCTTTTTTCAATTTCTAGCATCTTACCTTTAATGTTGACTCCCTTTTTTGAAAGAGATGTGGGCTGAAGCGTAGAAGGAGCTGGGGATGTTGATGTACCCATTTCCATCTCCAAATAAGTGGAATCTCCTTCATTAGGAAAATCTACGTTTCCTCCTTCTTCTACTGGAGCATTTAAATTTTCACTATAAAGATCTGATACTATTTTATGCATAATAAATTTCATGCTATCAAAATGCTGCCAACCAGATTGCTAGCCGTTAGCTTCGTCCCCAGATTTTGGGATAGGTTTCTTTTTCAATTCTTTTCTATATTGATCCTTTAAGTGCTTCCATCTTTTCTTCAAGGTATCTTCTGGAAAAATTGAAATTAATTTTCTTTCACTTATTACGGATATCTCACTACTGGTACATCCTTTCGAGCACTGGCGTTCAGTTTTTGCATGGGAAAAACAACAATAGCAGATGTTGTGTATGCAACTTTTTTGGTTTTATGGCTGGAATTGGTTAACATACATATGCCACATCTAAACCAAACGGACTTCATGAAAATAGCAGACAACTATAATAGATTGTGGCAATTTCCAAACTGTATTGGTTCATTAGTTGGCAAACACTGTAGAATTAAGTGTCCGGCCAATTCTGGATCGGACTTCCACAATTACATGCAATATTTCTCAATAATATTGAAAGATGTAGCAGACGGAAATAAAAAGTTTATTGTCATTTAAGTTGGAGGAAAAGGTAAACAAAGCGATGGAGGGACTTTCCATTATTCAAGATTCAACGCATATATCGAAAATTCACAATTAAATATGCCCCCACCCTGTAATATACCAGGAACAAGCATTGCATTCCCTTACGTCTTGGTAGTTGATGAAGCATGTCCTCTGAAAACTAACATAATGAGACCTTTTCGGTCAAGAAACTTTGACGAAAAAAATTAAAATTTTAATAAATGACTTTCTCGTGCACGAAAATGTGTTGAAATTGTCAATGTTTGATTGATAAATGGAGCCCCAAGAAATCACATCCTATATCTCCGACGGATATTTATGCTTTTTCGAAGTTACCGGGGTGCTGTATCCTGGAGGAAGCTCGCGTTCGCGATGGTCAGACACTCGCGTTCGCGACACACCGTACACTTAGTTTTCTGGTGGAAACCTCACTTCCACCTAGTGCACGGCGTCGAGACCGTGCTCGTCAAAAATGTACAATGTATAAAAGCAAATAAAATGTTAGTAAGGAGCAGTGTTATGAACGCACCACGTACCTTGTTGCAGGGCTGCTCAATGATGCTGTCCTCAGGGTGATACAGTGTCTGGTAGCAAGGAATAAATAACTAACACAATTTATTTATTGTTGAATTCCTTTTATATTCCTGGCGTTCCTTCCGGCCCTGGCGCCACGTTTGTCCGTTTGCTGGCCTGAAAGGAAGGGGTAGGAAAGGCACTGTATACTGCGGCGTCGGTTCCAGCTGGCGTCGTTCTGCTGCAGAGCTATATGAATAATAGTAGAACAAACGCCAGTGGTTT
>JAHWXV010022359.1:0-14530 GCA_024586415.1 Phrixothrix hirtus
TATAAGACAACCACGCCTCGCTCCACTGTAGCTTTGCCGGCCGTCGCTAAAACACTGGTGTTTCTGCCACATGCGTTATTGCGATTTCGTCTTGTGACAATTTTAATTTTGAAATGACATTCTTTTAAGCACTAGTGCATAAAAGGAAATTACTTTAAGCACAATCGTTTAAAAAGTAAACAAGCATCAAGTAATCAATGTATTTCAGTTGTGCTTGGCTGAATTTGATAACAATTCAGAATGCTACTAATTTGGTCAGTATTTTTAATGACGTCACTTTTTCAAATACTTATTTTCTACCTTCTTTGTAGCATATGCAAATGTGTTTTGCACAAAGATGTTGTCCACCTACTCTGTTCTTGGTGGACATTTTTCACGTCTACTGCAAAATAAAACATTTTCATTTTGCAACTCGTTGCAAATATAGATATTAATTCAATTTACTGATGTGAACATAAATTTTTCTAACATGCAAAAATTGTTGCAATTGCTTTCTTGTTCATCAACAACTTAAAACCAAACACTTTGTTTACACCAATTTTGTGCTAATAGAATTAGAAGAATTATTATTTATGTAATTCAGTAACAGAAGCACAATTTGAGCATAACATATGTAAACATTTAAAAAATAAAAGAATTGAAAGTTTATAAAAGCTTTATTTATATCTTAAGATACAGTTAATAACAGTTAAAGACTGTTTAAATTTCTAATTATGGTAAACTATATGTAGCCCGTGAAATGAATATAACTGAAATGGCGACTAAAGCAGGAAATTGTCGAATTGGAGGGAAAATAGTGGTTGCGCATAATAAAATCTACATTTTCTAGATCTTTCCACACAAACCGCGCGTAATACAAAAGATTCATAACGATACAATTGTTACATCAAAATTATTATTAACGTTTTAAGATATAAGGAGTTAATTTAAATTAGTATGTTTAATTTTTTGTACTGTTGTTTATTAACGTATTTGAATTAATTAATATTGAAAGTATAAAAAATCATTAGTTATGTGATTACTTACTAATTAAATTTACGTTTAATTACAATTATTTAAAAAACTGCATTTATTCTTAATCTGTATTGTTTGCCTCAGGAAACGACATAGGTGCATGAATGAAATCTATTGCATTATATAATAAATCATTTTTGGTAATCATCAAATATAAAGATCATAAAAAGTAATAAAATTAAATTCATGAAAACCATTTCCTAGGTTAAATGCCTACCTAACACAAGTTACGGGCAGGTAGGTAAATAAATTTTTTTAAAACTATCTAGTAAACAAATTTAATTTTTTGATTATTAATAACTACTGAATCTTTTACAATAAATATTTCAACGAACTTTTGCAAAGTTGTACTTAGCCCTAAATTTTAATGTTTTCCTGTAAAATGTACAGGGTTTGTTGCAATTTTAAGAACAAATTATTATGACACATTTTTTAAGTAGTTGCTTCAATTGGCATTTTAAAATAAATTCAAGAGTACTAAATTAAATTTTGAAGAAATTTAGTAAATTTACGAAATATACGATTCTGTGGTTATGTGCTTATTTCAATACCGATACTAGTCGATGTCTAATAACCTTAAAAATTCGAAGAGCCTGCCTAGAAACTTTATTTGTTTCAATATTAAAAGCTATTTTTAGAAAAAAAAGTTGCCATTTGAATCGGATCCCAATCTCAACGTTATATATAACACCAGAAAATAAGAAAAATATACACGCAAACGATTTTAACGCCATGTATTGATACCTGCTGAACTATAGAGTATAAAAATATATAAAAATGGCAAAAACCAACGTCCGGCTAATTTTTGTTGCTTATGTAACATTGGAGTATTTTCTATCTTATGCAACGTTTTTTTAAATGACTCAAGTTGACATCCGTATATTGGCTGCTAACTTGTAGTCGATGCCACCTTTACCGCTATTTTTACATGGGAGGATCCTGAATTGCACTGCAGATCTATATATATATATATAGTTGGATTAAAGTTAGCCGCTAAAACGGACTTGTTATCGGTAAAAGTGAAAGTGTATGACATACCCTTATGAATAGTTACATTATAGAATAGTTACAATGGATACAGGGCCATTTAGTGTTACTATACAAATTTTAGTGCTAAATGGCCACAACTATAGGAATTGGGCTTTTGTACTTTATTAAAGTTGTAGATCGCTTTCACGCTACCGCCGCTGTTAAAATAATGAACAAGTTCTAGGTTTAAGTTGTCCAATACTGTCAAAATACATCACTTGACTATCGCTTTTTACATACGCCGTCTAATGGGTACAAGCACCCATCTTATTATCCAAATTAACGATGGCATATTCGTATTTACGCAGTTTCCGTGGTAACCTATTTCGCATAAACACCCCTCTAAAATGTGGAATCTTAAAAATTGCAGGGTAATGCTTCAAATCAATATAAGTTAGTGTACGACACGGTAGCTTTACCGGTAGTTTTTTTATACTCAATTATAAACCGTTTCCAATTGCAGCATCTTCCATTGCTTTATTACGCCTTTGTTTTTATTGCAATGTTTTTCTGCATTCTTAGCAGCATTCACACTCTTGGAAATAGGGGAAGCACCGTCATTAAGGCTTCGAAGTGCCCCTAGGAATGCAAATAACGGCATGAATGGTAAAAATCCACCTTTCTTAGGAACAGGGAGTATACGATACCTTGGGATTCTAATTTTTTTATTTTTCAGTGCAGCCAATGCTTTCTTAATTGACTGTTTCATATTCGAAGATTGTCCCATACGCATTCGAGCCTTATTGAAACTAACTGAACCCTTCCGTTTGAACTGTATTTTTTTTGGAAATACCCATTCCAAATTTTCTTTTTCCTTTCATAATTCTAGTTATCGTTAAAGCAGCTGCTTTAGCGATAATTCTAACTAATCTCCTTCGATCTAAAACGATCCCACGCTTTTTTATGAGTGTATCTTCAGTTTTGTGACGTTCTGTAAGGTTTGATGATTTCGTATACGCAATATCGTGTATTTTACAAGTGTCGTCTATCTGGTTTATTCCAGAGTCACACCGATTCAATCTTTTCTTTCAGCGAGTTCCTGGTCCTTAAAACCGATAACCTGGCAAGTGCAACTGAACCGGTTATCTATTAATTTATTAACGAGGCCAGAATCTTTGTTGAATGCCTTTTGACGTCACATTAAACACTGTGTGCTACAGACACCAATTCGTGACTGATGAATGCTCTAAATATATAATGTGATGCAACTACAGTATTAGTATATCAGAATTAATATCATTGTAATGAGTACTGTACGCTTTGTAACTCACAAAAACATCTTCCAATAAAGAATCATGATACTTGTACGTTAACTAATGCATATAAAAAACACAATAATCTATTGGGTGGGCGTAAAGGATGTCTAATTACAGGAAGTAGTGGGTTAGGTAAAATGAGTGTAATAATATCGTTAATTGAACATCCTAATGGTTTATGTTTTAACACGAGCTATGCATATTCGAAATCGATTCTACACCCGAAGTATGTTTATTTAAGGGAGTTGTTGAAATCAAAAGATGGAATCAAGTATTTTGAATGCGAGGACGATACCGCAATAATTAAGCCAATGGGTTATGAAGACAATTCGATCATTATATTTGATGATATATGTGAAAATTGAGCTGTCATAAGGGATTAGTTTTGTTTCGGTCGAATAACGATTTACGTTGCTTTTGTTTAAGCCAGACGTACTCATCTATTCACATCTCTCTTGAGAGATAATTCTAACTTGATTGTTATTTTTAAGCGAGATAACATTAACTTGGGGCATGTATTTGATGATCATGTGATAGGTGATATGTCGTTTGAAACGTTTAAAGAGATTTATTTAGGTTGCTGGAGAGATAAATACGGTTTCTTAGCAATAGATAAGATAGAAGTATGAAATCAGGATGTTACAGGAAGGATTTTGATTGCTATATTAATTTCTAAATATATGAATTCAATTAGTCAGTATGCATACGCGATTGCTGAAGGACTTAGTTAAGACTGGAAAATCCATCAAACAGAAGTCCGAAAGTTTGCAGGCGGATATCGTAAAATCTGAATTCGAAACACAGAGAGTATTAAGATCTATTTCTCAACCCCTCAAATATCTATTAACAACAATTAAAGGGGAAAAGGGTAACTATGAAAAACTTGAAAGTAAGGAGGATGGAAATATTTCACAACCTTCTAGCGAAGAAGCTCCCTTCCTAGAAAAAGGAGTTACCGATGAGGGGGGGGGCAGAATCAACTTGGAAGACTTACAAACTGAATTGTAAGAGGAGGGTACTAGTCCTGATTTTGATGAATATCTAAATCGATTTGGAAGTTTAGTTAAAATCTATGTCGAGGGAATGTTTAGAAATTCGAGAAAAGAGTATGATGTTTACTATTGCGCACGTTATAGCGCACCATTAAATAAGTTTGAAGTAGGTGATTCTGAATTAACCTTTAATGGTCAAGATCTGATTATTATAAGGTAATCTAAGGAGAAGTTTACATAAAGGCACACCGGGTTCCTATGAATATTAATGTTTAAGCGGGATCCTCTAGGGCATGTAACTCAAGATCGAAGTGCTTATCGAGATATACTTCTTCGAACCAATGCGATGCGTTAAAGCTGTACGTCAAGCGGCAGAATTATCAGAACTGGAAAAAAATATTCAAATATAATCAAGCGATTGTTGCGAAACCTGCCCACTTATTCTACAACGACTTGCCCATAATTTGAACTTTCTAGCTTTACAACATCAACAACTTCTTTTCGTAGCTCCCACGTCATCACATCTCAAGCGGTTTTTACAACACCAACGATATCCATATATCCTCCTGCTTACAATACACGATTACGTACGACACTATCAAAGTCAACTAAATGAAAGGCAACAGGGGTGGCTTTGCAGATGTTACACCTAAATAACAAAAAGTTAGAATTTGTTCCTTAGCGTGATCCTAATAAGTTGGTAGACTAGTTAAAGCTATTATTAGGTCAAATTTAGCTGGATACACTGCACACCAACGAAGTAATTTACATCATCGACGAATTACGAGCAGCAAAAATTAAGAAATAAAACAGTTGAATCTGATCCTTTATGTATTACAGAACCTTAACATCAACAAATTTGGTCGACATTTGCATGGATACTATACCGATCAGTTTCCAATTTATGTAGCTAAAGATATACCTAAATTACATTATGAAGGACTATTTTATGTCTTAACAAATGGGTGTGATACAGATCGAAACGCATATGTATTGAACACCGATACAAGTACAACTTACACATTTCTTCTGAATGGCGCTATAGTTGTGAATTTTAGAAATAACTATTTAGCCTTCAAATTATATATAAAAACCCCGCAAAGAAAACTAAAAATCGTGTATTCCTATTTGAAGTTCTATTAAAGATACCTCTTAATTCAATATGTGTGTAAAGCAAGCAATTGTCGAAGAGCTGCATAAGCTTGCCCGTAGAAATTTCAAAACGTAGACGAGTAGCCGTTGAAGTGTAAAAATACCCTCATACAACATAAAAACCGCGATTATAAAAACTGATACAGTTTCGCGTTTTTTAATGTTATTAATATTTAAGCTAAAAAGACAATGTAAAAGACTAAGAATTCGTGGAGTGCGGAAAGGATTTAATAATTAAAATAAATAATTATATATGTAAATGTTTGCGAATTCAGTAGCTTGCCTAATTAGAATTAGACAAACTACAAATAATGTATTTTAAAATAAGTTAGGTAATTGTATATATCAAATAAGATGTTATCATTTTAAATGTTAACATGCTACACGAAGTTATCGTAAAGAGAAAGAATTAAATAGCTAAAAAGTAACGCTAGTAGAACAAAAATAGCGCATCCTAAATTAGTATATAAAGAGCAACCCAAGAACGCTTAGGATATCCTTCGACTTCAACCGCGAAGCCGAGAACTACGATTCTGATCACGAAGCCGGGGACTTTAATTGCGAAGCCGGCGTATTTCAAATCTAACCGCGGAGCCGCGAACATCGAGATGCACGATTATGGCGGGGCTCACTTAATGAATCAACCTTTGATTTAAAATATATAACCGAGCCGACAAACCTAGTTTTCGCTTGGAAATTGTTCAACCTTTACGCTGTCGTCGAATGAGCTTTGTTGCTTGGGCAACGGGTATTGTCGCCGTGGGTTAGCCATAGTTTTTTAGCGAAACAGTTACTTGGCCGATAAGGTAACTAAAGTATCTTGAAAGTCACCATAATACATTGTGCGAAGCTCGTCTAAATTTCGCCGCCGCAATTGCACGTACGACTCGGCGGAGGAATTCGGCAGACCCGCATAAAGGACTCGTAAACGCCGCCTTTCGTTGATCGTGCCATAAGAGCTGGCGTTACGAATTGTTATACAGACCGAAAAAGGTATACGTGACAGGAGCGCATAAAATCCTTTAGTTCAACTCACCGGTTCCTCAACATATATCTTGGAAGATACTGAAATAAAACACATTAAGGGTGGCTACTATGAATAAGAATTGCAAAACGTGAAACATCCCGACGTTTATCTTTTGAAGCAGATTATAAGAAGAAAGAAACAGAATTTACTTCTAGTGAAGTGGATAGATCTATCTAATTCGCAAAACTCTTGCATCTCAAATGATAGTATAGTAATATAAGATTGTTTTACATATGTATGTTGCTTTCTTGTACTTAAAAATTATTATATAAAAACGATATTTTTTTATAATTATTTATTGTTAATTTTACATTATTATTCATTAGTTAATGTTTACGCTGAAGGATTTCAACTAACATGTTCAATTTTGCATTTCTGTTTTCGTTTTCCATGTGACCCCGTGCAAGAGTTTTGGTTTACTAGCAATAACATATCTTTTGTCATCTTGTGATGATAATGCCACTTTATTTCGCATTTCGGTATAGATATTGCATAAATACGATTTAAAAAGTTCATTTGTTTAAATATTACAGTTTTATCATTTTTCACCACCTGTTTATAGTCATTTTCATTGAGCACGTTTTCTATTACGGTTCTTTTAAGGCCTTTCACTTCTTTGTCCCATTTTTTATTGTCCTACATGCAATATGCTCTTTAACCGGTACCATAGAAAGCTTCAAGAGCCAATCCTGTATATTCATCCTTCATTTTACCAACAATAAATTCATTACACATAATTCCATGAACATTATCTTATTTACAGTTGGAAGTATCGAATCTATCTAAATGTCTTTTAATTTCGTTATAAAATTTGTCAACGTAAATTTCGATTATTAGCGAGTTGATATCGGGAAACTGAATTTCCGTATTCGCATTTTAAAAAATTGTAATAAAAATCATATACACATTATGGTTTTTCATGAGTCTAAACTAGCAAATCTGACATAAATTAGTTTGTCGTAAACAACTAATACCTTTTTCATTTCTATATCTACGAAATTTTCGGAGAATATTAAGTAACATTTAAAATTTGGTTTGGCAACGTATTTTTCAGCACCAAATTTTCTACCTCGTGTTTCCCAGTTGCTAACCAATTCAATGTCAACCCTGTTGTCTACATTTTCCATTGTATTTCCGAATACACTATTGGTCGTTGACTTAAAGAAACAGTTTTCCACGTTACTAGTCGAAGCATTTCTTAATCTTGTATTTAGGTCAATATATCGTCGTAACCAGGGATATTGATGAAAACTAAGTATTCTATGAATTTTTATTAAGCACAAGCCTTCAGCTAAACATTGTTGCAAGTTTCTATAATGTATAGCATACTGTGACTTTCGGAATAAATTTGGAATTAATTTTTTATAGTTTGACTTAGATGTTGGTGGAACTACCGCCTCAGTGCAGTAAGAAATATCATTATGTTGATCGTGTAATTTTTTGGGGTACTTTAAATGCACTTCCAGAACATAACCAGTATCCGATACTTCAGATACATAAAAAACGTTGAAATTTTGTATTTCCTCTTCAGGCTCCCACTTGAAGTCGCCTTGAGGTAGATATTTACGCATACTGCAACCATACAGATTATTGGCATCTAAAAATACATCAGAAAATGGGTAAGTTTCGTGTAATCGTAATTTTGAAGGAAGCCATTATTGCAAAGGATTTTCGTCCTACACACATACTTACATCACCACGGATACCTTTTTTTAAAGTAGTGCAACGTGTTAATATCCGTTAATAGTTCCAATTGCACCGATGTTTTCCGAAGCATACAGTGGAATGCCAAATATGAATCTGAATAATGTTTGGCAGGAGAAAGGGCGTATTCCGTTAAACATATTTCTCTAAAGTTCTCAAATATATCAGCCAAGATAACACGTCACTAGTTAAAGAAATGTTTGAATAATCACTCATAGTTTTACATTCAAATAGATACCACACATGCATAGGCCTCTGATAATCATCGTATGAAATATGCTTCCCTCGCATTTTATCAAAAAATGTCACACGTTGTGGCAAACCGGTTTCCTGCAATTTTTCTAAAGAATCCATGTAAGAATAGGGAAAAGCACCTTTTTGTGTAATTAATCGAAATTTATCAATAGTTCCAAAATATTTCGTAATTTCCCTACATTGGTCATTACTTAGGCTTTGTGCAGGTGTATCCAAAGGAGAATTCAGAAATCTTACACTATCCAAAAAACGCAATTGGAAACATACCTTATTCATTTCACTAGACGAATCGGTGACCTCGTCAACTTCAAATGTTTTGTGAATAATATGTATTTTTCTTTATTTTGTGCAATGACGTCAATTTTTTCCTTTTCCATTGCCAGTTGTTTAATAAAATATAGGAATCATATCCAGTTAAGTTATGAAAAAAGATTGGAAGAAAATTTGGTGTTTTATAATTTAGGTTACAAACAGAATGAACAACACCGCGATACTGACCCGTAAGATGCAGTTATCTCTCACATTGATGTCGAAAGTATCGAAAGGTTTATTACAAATGTGACAAGTCAAGGCGTCCTTGTAATTTTGAATTTGCTCCGTATCCAAATCTATCATGGATACAATATGTCGTAAATATTTGTCACATAAAATCTAATGTCAACTTTCAATCTCTTCATAAATTTAGCGGCAGCATCCACTCTTTGGTGCATTTCAAATTTTGAAATGGTACCATCTAAAGAGTATTTTATCTAGTATGCAAAAGAGTATGACCCTTGTACGCATGTTTTTATATTAAATTTATCTTGGGGATTTGGTTCAGCTGTAGGGATGGGTTTTAAAAGATTTTCGAAATCAGCGTACACGAGAAAAGATACTTTCAACTGCTTATGATAATTTTCGAATTTAAGAATATTCTCAGGCACAATTTTTCCGGCGTTATCAATAATCGTAGGCACCTTTGTATATATGTGGTTACAATCAAATCTGGCAAGTTGCCATAAATGCTGTTCTGTTGACAATATTGTAAACAGGTGTAACAGAAATAAGTAGTGGTATGTTTAGATCTCACTTATCCCACCAATAGTCTCGAAAAATCTTTAATCCAACAATAATGATTATTTCCATTCACATTGCGAATAAATAATAGATTTACATGTTGATCTTTTTTATTATTGAAGAAACATAAAGGTTCAACTACTTCGTACTTCATTTTACCCTTTTCAAAAATTTGTTTAATACCGTTTACATTAATTGAAATAGCGCTTTGATTTTCAAATTTTACATCACTAAGTTTCACAGGAAAATCGATGTCTTTAATAAAATATTGTTGTAAAATGAGGATATAAATTTTGGCTAAATGGCTTACCATTAGGAACACAAACAGTGGAAGTTAACGCCTATTCGAAGCAGAAATTGTCGTTACTATAAACATTTATTACAGTCTTTTTGTTTTGTATGAATTTCTGTTAGTGGAACGGATGAAGATGCTCTCAACAGATCGTATTTGCACATATTAACTTCCAAAAATAACAATTTTGTAAGGGTCCATCCTATAATGAAATCGCTTATTACCAATTTGTAAGATTGTTCATATACATACCAGAACCCCGCTCTTGAAACTCGCTCACTTTGTATTCAAAAGAGAGATAAACTCATCAAACCACTAGTTAGAGCTATCACTAGTAATAACGGTATTATGAGTATTGAATGACTTAATATCTTTTATACCTTTAGTGTCTAAAGTGTAATAACCAAACATTTCGAAGTTAACTTTAACCTTGTTTTTCTATCAGTATCAAAATTTTATTTTTAAACTTAGCAACAGGATTTATGTGCTGTTCTTTCGGTGCGACCATGTAACTAATTATTCTAGATTTGAATGCGGAACTTAAAATTGTCACATCATCATCTTGTTCGGAAATTCTACCAGTTGCGGCTTTGTATCTATTGCTACGTAAATGACGATGGTAAACTCCTTTATTAATATACTCATTGCAACTCTCACAATGCAGGTGAGATACTAAAAGTAAATTTAAACTATTACATAATTTGTAATTTGAAATAGCTGATACTTACTATTAGTACCTAGTAGTGTTAGATCATGGACCAGGAATAGCAGAGGGTAAATTTTTCTTTTATCAAACTTCTGGAGTTTCGATAATGAAAAACCACGAATCTCCTTGTTATGTCTATACAAATCATTCCTCCTTGCAAAGGACATATAGCAATCGTTACATGGAAATATCTTCTAATTATTGAATTAGTAATGTTATACTCTTTATAAACAAATAAGATTTTAATGCGAGGCGATGGATGCACCGCAAGATACTTTTACACTTGATACAGTTTTCGCTGTATGCAGGGCTCACCACGTGCTGATAGGAGAGTATTCGGCCATTGGAAAGGAGAATAACAAGAAAAAGGGAGAAGGAAAAACTAGAACATGTTTGCAACACCTACGAAATATCCTTAATCATAGCTCTTTGGCTTTCTATTACTCGCCCCTTCTAGAAGCATTATAATCTTCTTTTGGAGCATTATAATCTTCTTTTGTATAGAATCTCTATCGACTACTGCTTGGACATTTCTTCTCTCAATTTCTACCAACTGTTCCTGGAAATAAACGCGTTCCTTTTTAGAATCAAAAATTCTGATTTTATCTTTCACCACCTTCATTTCCAATTCCAGAATGCGTCTATGATTAAAGATATGCCCTGCTTGCAATATAATGCTACAGAACTCGTTTAATGATGAATCGAGAGTAACAAAAGGATCATCCTCCTAGTTTACTGCTTCCAACACATCTCTGTCACTGTCTTCTATTATATTATTCTCTGCTACATTACCTCCATATGGTGATACTAAATGGGAGGGGGTTGGAGAGGATATACCAATTACACTATCACCATCACTATGTGGTAGTGATACTGTATGATAGAAGGATGTTGGATAATATATTCCAATTTCACTACATGATGGTAACTTTGAACCTGATACTTCCAGTATCTCAATTTTATCATTAAATGAATCTTGAGACATCGATGAAACAGTGAGCAATGGATTACGGTATACAGAAGGATCTATTGATCCTTCCAACTCTTTGACACATTTCCTCAAAATTTCGTCAATTTCGCTTACACAATCATCAACTGTAGATTATGTAGATTTTTCATCGCACCCTGACGGATATTTCTACCTCTAGCAACTCATGTCGAATGGATTACTCTGCAGGTGCTAGTGGTAATTCAAAATCAACCTACAATACCTCCAGTACAGATAAAAAATTATTGTAGCACAAAATTGTATTACAAACTCGATCAAAGTTAAATCGACAATTACATATATCTCTTACTGTCCATTACTTGCTGTTCCATCGTTACTGTTCTGCATGTTTGTTGTTTGCTTGACGAATCATAATTTTATCCGATCTTATATAGTAACTTTTTATAAACAATGTGGCAGTATACAACCTTGAATGGATATTATGGGTTGACTACTTTCAAGGTCTGAAAAAATGTAAGATTAATGCTATCCAAAATTTGGCATGGACTTTTTTAAATTTATTACATTTTTTTATTTGAACCATGCATATCTAAATTACATAGAATAAAATATAAACACAAATACGGAACTCATTAAAATAAGAATATAATTGATAGAAATTAATATTAAAAAATAAGAATTTGCTATAAAAACTACATTAAATTACTGAAATACGAAAAATTGAATAGATTTAATGTTAAAAATTAAGAAGTTGCTGTAACTATTCAAGTAGATTATTGCAATACAAAAATTAAGGTAGATTTAATAGTAAAATTAAGAATTTGTTGTAACAATTCGCTTATATTACTGCAATACGTAGAATCAAATGGAACAATATATGATAATTTTTATTTTAAAATTATATATTAATCGTTTAGTGAGACATAATTATGCGAATACATTTGGATATGTTTAAATCTAATAACACACAAAACTATTTAAAACCCATATACTTAGAATTTTTTAATAATCAGGATAAAACGCACAGTATTTTTGCATGTATTGCATAAAATATATATATCCATATATATACTTACTTTAAAAATATGTACTCCCCTTTAAGTCAAAACCAAAAAAATTCATCAAAAGGTATCAATATAACGACACTGATTACATAATATTTTTTGTAGAACGCTGTAAATGTAGATCTACGTTACGTAACTGAAGCTGTGGTATTTTTAAATCACGATTTTATTCGTATAATGTAACGTATCTGACTCCGTGGTGTTATGATCTACTTATATGTTCCCTAACTTATTTCTTTACTGTATTAGGTTCGACTCCCAATCCAGTTAATAAATATTTACTTTCCCTTACCCTATCTGAAATATAGGTAAACGAGAAAGTATTGTTTTCCACCAAAATTTTCGATGTCGAAATTTTAGTGGAAATACACGTTTTCGAGTCATCTGAGTACGAAAATCATGCTTTTGAAAATTGGTCTATGTGTGTGCGTGCGTGCATGCGAGCGAGGGTGCGTGCGTTCGTGCTTGCGTGCGTTCGTGCGTGCGCGCCTGCGTGCGTGCGTGTGTGCGTGGGTGAGTGGGTGCGTGCGTGCGTGTGTGTGTGTGTGACCGTGTGCGTGTGCGTGTGCATGCGCGTGCTCGTGCGGGTGCGCGTTCGCTGCGCGTACGTGTGCGTGTGCGTGTACGCGTGCGTGTGCGCGTGCGTGTGCGGGTGCGTGTACGTGTGTGGGTGCGTGTGCGGGTGCGGGTGCGTGTGCGTGTGAGTGTGCATGTGCATGTGTGTCCGTGTGCGTGTACGTGTGCGTGTGCGTGTGCGTGTGCGTGTGCGTGTGCGTGTGCGTGTGCGTGTGCGTGTGCGTGCGCGTGCGCGTGTGCGTGTGCGTGTGCGTGCGTGTGCGTGTGCGTGTGCGTGTGCGTGTGCGTGTGCGTGTGCGAGTGCGTGTGCGTGTGCGTGTGTGTATGTGTATGTTTGCCTGTGAACACTATAACTCAAAAACCAAAATTCCTAAAAAAACAAAATGTTATGATTCAATTTCTATCCATCATCGCACGCGACCACAACAATTTCACTACAATCGGAAAACCGGTTTGCTTGAAATTGGTTATAAGGGTTTTTTTAAACTTAATGTATTTCTTAGCTACTTAATTTAGTTTTATATTAAGAAAAGAGTTTCTCTAATAAATATTTGAAATTCGTGTAACCAGAAATACTCGGAGTATTAGCTGTTAGCAACGTATCTCCAAAAGTAATCATTATACCTAAATCAAAAACTATATTTATGTATATCTTCTGTACATGAGACAGTAAGAATTTAGTTAAAATCGAATAACCAGAAGTGCCACTTTATTCTTACGATTCTTAAGTTTCTTGCGATTTTGTCGAAAAAGTTGTTAACTATGTTTTTGAAACATGTTACGGTTCTCATGTCTTTGACATCCTTTTAGGTGAACTTAGATGTTTTCCTGAAAAAGGCGTTAAGCGAGTTATCAGAGAAAATATCTGGAGTTGAGCAGGGTTTTACGTGTCCAGTAACTTGGATGGGTAAACGTTACAATAATCGTTCCCAAAATAAACGTAAATAATATTTTAATTATTTGTGAAAATTTGCATATTTGTATATCTATATACGTAAGAAAAAGTCGTGTGTAGTTTCACACCAGATCTGTTTAATTATTTTTTTACTATTATTGTAAAAGTACCCTACATAACACCGAAACCGCTATTATAAAAACCGATACAGTTTTTCGCGAGTTTCAATGTTATAATTTTATTATTAATTTAATTAGAAAGACAATATAAAAGACTTTACAAATCACGGAGTGCGGGAAACATTGAATAATTAGAATAATCAATTAGAGATATAAATGTTTGTAAACCTAGGAGTTTATTTAATTAGATAAACAACTAATAATATATGTAGTTAAAGCAAGTTAAGGTAGTTGTATATACAAGGTGTTTAAAAATTGTTGCCGAATATTTCACCCACTTATAATTCTCGTTTAGACAAACAAAAAAGTCTTAATCAACATGGGTCTGCAAGTCAACCATTTCAGAGATAGAGCAGATTTTATTTTTCAGAAGTAAAAAATTAA
>JAHWXV010022395.1:0-11089 GCA_024586415.1 Phrixothrix hirtus
GGGGGGGGGGGGGGCGTGTGTGTGTGTGTGTGTGTGTGTATGTGTGTGTGTGAGTGTGAGTGTGTGTGTGTGTAGGTGCGTGCGTGCGTGCGTGGGTCTATACGTGGGTACGTGCGTGCGTGTGTTCCTGTGCGTGTGTGTGTGCGTGCGAGTGCACGTGCGCGTGCGCCTGCGTATGCACGACCGCGTGCGCTTGCGCGTGCGCTTGCGCGTGCGCCTGCGTATGCGCGTGCGCGTTCTCCTGCGTATGCGCATGTGCGTTAGCGCGTGCGTTCGTACTCGAGTGCGCGCTTGCAGGCGTACGCGCGTGCTCGAATGCGCGCGCAATTGCGTGCGTGCGTGCGTGCGTGTTATCGTGCGTGCGTGCGTACGTTTGTGCGTGCGTGCTTATGTGCGTGCGTGCCTGCCTTCGTGCGTGCGTGCATGCGGAAGCGTGCGTAAGCGCGCGCGGGAGCGTGCGCATGCGTGTGCGCCTACATGTGAGCGTGCGCGTGGGAGTGTGCACGTATATGTGTGCATGTGTGTGTGTGTGCGCGTGTGTGTGAGTGTCTACGTGTGTTTGGGTGTGTGCGTGTGCGCGCGCGCGCGCGTGTGTGTGTGTGTGTGTGTGTGTGTGTGTGTATACGTATTTGTAAAATATCTTGAAAACCAAACATCGTAGAAAAGTTAAATTTTATATATAGGTTTATTCCCGCCTTAGCATTTTGCTGTAAGCATTTTGTTAAAATAGAATAACAAGAAGTGCCACTTTATTCTTGTGATTTTTAGGATTTTTGCGATTTTTAGAAAACGGCTTTAACGATTTTTTTTGAACTCGCCACGTTTCTTGCGCCTATAATGCTATATGACAAGAATCAATTGGTTTCTCTGAGAAAATTCGTTGAAGTGGGGTATTTAGAAAAATCTATAGAGTTGAGCATGGTTTTTTCTGTGGAGTAACTTGGATGGGTGACCGTTTCAATTATCGTCATCAAAATAAAAATAAATCATATTTTAATAATTTGTGTACATTATTCATATACTTAATTACTTTCTATTTAAATCTATAAATTATTTTTGCTTTAAATGAACTCAAAATTTAATTATAAAACTCTTAGTACACGTATGAAGGTAATTATAAATGGGTGAATTATTTTTGCATTTAAATTAATTTTAAAGTTTACAATTTAGGTGTATAGGAAAATAACTAAGGTTTATAAATTCAATTTAAATTTAAAATGTGTAACAGAAAGCCGTGTGTTGTCTCATACCAGATTTTTTATTATTATTTTCGTGACAATGAATTTCTGTAAGACAATTAATTGTTTTGCGTAAAAAGAAACTACTCACCTACCATTAACAAAGTTCGAAATTTTATCATTAAACCAGAATATTTGAATATTCAGTTCCTATTACGCAAGTCTACTAGTAATTATGTGCATTTCCTTTACCTTCAGTTGTACATACATGCACACGTGTACTTACACATAGGCATACACATACGCGCACGCTAGCTCGCGCACGTGCGCTCGCACGTATGCACGCACGCACGCACGACGCACGCACGACGCACGCACGCCCGCGCTTGCACACGCACACAGGCACGCACGCACGCCAGCACGCACACAGGCACGCACGCACGCAAGCAGGCACGCACGCAAGCAGGCACGAACGCGCGCATGCACGTACGGACGCACACACGCTCGCACGTATGCACCCACGACGCACGCACGCACGCAGACACACAGGCACGCACGCACGCACGCAAGAACGCACGCACGCAAGAACGCACGCACGCAAGCACGAATGCACGCAAGAATGTACGCACGCACGCAAGCACGCACGCATGTCCGCATGCACACATGCAAGCATGGACGCACGCAAGCAGGCAGGCACGCATGCACTCACGCACGTACGCACGCACACACTTTACATCCCTTAAAGTGTGGTTAGAACTTTTATCAAAAGCACTTCATTTAGAGTTTTTAACGTACGGTTTGAAGCTATAATTACATTTTGAATTGGATGGTTATATTGGACGTGTGTTGTACCAGTGTAAGCCTTTCTTAGTTGAAGAACGTTTTAATTGCACAATATTCAAGTTTAAAAGATTTACAAATCTAGGCAGCACGTCCACTTTGAAGGAAAGTCAGATCATATGATGGGGAGGGTCAAATTTAGTTTCAAGCACCTGATACCAGAAAAGCCGACAATTTCCGGGCATCATCCCATTTTAACTTCAATAAAATTTCTTAAATTATTTCTTCTTCACTGTAGTGTAGGCAGCCTTATGATTTCCTGTTTTAACACGGACAGTTGAACTTTATTTTGATAGAGCTATGAATCCTTTTGATTTCATGAAAATGAGGATATGATTTTCATGTATCATTAAACTAGGTTGATGGTCAGATCGTGCTAGAGCTCTCACTACAGTGAACCATAATACTCGAATTTGGTGCGAAAGTAAGCCACAAGTTAATCGTACAATGATTTTGACTAGATTATCTCTGATATTTTGTTGAAAGTTCAAACATCTGTATTTCGGTAGCGTTCAATATAAACCGTCTATAACCCTTTGTTGTACGCAGTCCCAGAAAATGAAAACTCATTAATATTTTGAAACTGTATATGATAAACCGATCATATCTCATGCATCTTTTGCAATCCTGAGGGTATACTTCTAGTCAAATTTTCATTAAAGAATCTTGAATGGTTTCTTACATATTACATCGTATGTCACACAGACTTCACCAACGCAAAATCATACATTTTTTTGTAGAAAGTAATCTCAAGCGATAACGTCAAACTAACGCCTCGGTGATTCTCATGAAGTAATATTTCATGTTCTGTCAATCTTTAATGCGGCGACGTATTTAAAGCTTTATCTTATATGCAAACAGCATACATTGCGTTACTAAATAAGTTTTTTTACATTCATTACCTGAATTGTTATATTTTCTGCATTAAAGATGTTTTTCAGGTATTTTTTATTTTGTTATGATTTCGTGTATATTAGCTTGCAAGTCAATGGTTTTGTTGTACAATCTCTGTGTTTTTCTCTGTAATTCTGACGTTTAAATAAAATATGTGCGAAACTGAATCTTTAAAGTGAGATATAATAACATACTTTTTAGTCTTAAATTATTATTCAGTGTTACTTAGAGGTATCAGAAATATTTTGTATACGACAGCTTTTTGAAATTTGAAAACCACCAAAATATAGCAAGGAATGAAATGGTCCTGGCAGGCTTCAGCCCTATACCAAGGTAACAAGTTACTGACACATACACCGAAGGGTTCATTGGAAAATGACAGCCCCTTGAGAAACCAGTTTAAATATTTTAAATTATTTTAAATAATAAATTCCTAGAAAAGCTTTTGGTTTTTAATGTTTTTTCTATTTGGACTAAACATGCAGTGATCTTTCATAATTTAGTGAATAAACATTATACTAGACTTGAAAACGAACATATGATTTATCTAAAACTCGAATCCGCCCAATTAAATAATTAAAAGACAATTTAGAAAATAAAAGAACTGGCTTTATTGCTCAATTTTAAAGTGTGTGCATAGCCTTTTACCTGTAATCTGCGCTTTAAAGTAAAATATCAATAAAAATTTACGTTTATTTTAGCTATTATAACGGTTAAAAGTAGGCATTATATTTCTGTAAACTGTAGGATGTTTCAGTATACAAAGGATTTGTATAGAATAGCCCCTATATTGTTGTCATATAGTTGTGTGATATAACTAGATATCTGTAATCAGTGAATACACAATATCTGGTGGGTTCGTTGTAACCTGGCAGAACACAATATTTTCACATTAACTACAAAATATTCTGAGGACATATCATTGTGACTTGATGCAGTCACATTTATGTAAATATTTTTGAAAATACAGATGACCAATGGGTACTTTATAAATATATATGTACAACAAAATTCAACAAACGTCTTATTGATGCTAAAACGGAATTAGAAAGCATTTATTCGGTAAAGTAAAATGCAACTAAATCTTACGAAGTACTGATGAAAATTGAAATACATTCTTGACAACGTCCAAATTAAGATGAAGAATTAAGTGGGATATTCTTTCCTAAATCAGGTGATTTAATACAAAGAATATTAATGTTATCCAACTCACGGTTTAATTAGAAATTGTGGGATGAATGATAAAGTCTTCCCCAAAAAACATTAATATATTTTCTAGATGACTTCATCCTTCAGGTTACAATTTCTAATTACACCGTGAGGTAAATAATAATTAATATATTTACTGCAATGCTACGTATACATTATTAGACAACAAAGAATATACTCCATTACCTTAAATTAATGATTATTTACAAATGTGTTTATAATCCGGCCAGTGTTCTAAATCCTAAAGATGCTGCTATTAGATTACATGATTTTCTATATATGTCCGTCAAGTGTATCTATATCTATTAAAGGCAGTATATGTATATATACAGTTTTTGGTTATTTATCGCTGAAAACAAATTAAATAGAAATTGTTATATATTTAAGCGAGTGAACATTTTTCTGGGTTATAAATAAATAGGATAGTATCTAGAAATTTCGACACAATTGGCGGTTATTTAAAACAGCACCTACTACGTTCATTATGCGTTAACATTAAATGTCTGAAGGAATGAAATATAATACATCAACAGTGATGCAACTAATGAATTTTCCATAAATATTTTGTTGTCACGTATCTTATCAGATTTTCATTTACAGAGCGTTTCAGATTATGTGGCATCGCTTTTAGTGGTCAACACCGACCACATAGACACCATTAAATTAAGAGCAACACTTGCACAAAAAACTTCTCCTTTTCTAAACGTATACGGGTAGCCTATGGTTGTATTAAGGCTGAACCGTTAATTCATTCTGAATGTATCACGTTACAGATATGGGTGTTACCGTTTTAAAGCTGTGCAGGCATAAATCGATTTTTTTACTGTAATGAATACTGAATATTACCATATAACACAATTTAGATAATTTAGAAATAATGTTCTACTATTGCATTTATTAATAAATGACCTAGATAGTTTTTAGTCGTGCATCAAACCAAGAAAGTGTTTGAATTAGGTAATCTGAAATATATACGGGGTTACTCATAAGTCCCCCCCCATAGCTCGTGACTTCATTACTTAAAAAGTACTGGACATCAGAAAAAACAAATAATATGAGTGTGTGCACAAACTCGCAAAGTTTCGATTGGTAATACCCGCTTTTCTTTTGTTGCAGGTTTGTTCACTAGGGCGATTGTTGTCTGAAACATGGCGTTCCGAGGTGAATATCGTGCCTTTGTTGTACTGGAATTCGCTAAATGTGAATCTTTGGTGACAGTCCAGCGGATATTTCGTACTAAGTACCAAAAACAACCACCAACGCACAAAACAATCCGTGAGGGGTGCAACAAATTTTCTCAAGCTGGCTGCTTGTGTATTGCCAAATCAAGTGGTAGGACTGTGAATCAAGAGACGGTGGAGCGTGTGTGAGAATTGTTCGCGAGGAGTCAACAACAGTCAACAAATCGTGCAAGCTGTGAAGTGGACATACCACAACTAACGATGTGACGTATTTTAAGGAAACGACTTCATGTGAAACCGTACAAATTGCAGTTATTACAGGTACTATCATCTCAAGATCATGATATTCGGCATCGGTACTGTGTTGAGTTTCAAGGGCGGCTACAGGAAGATGGGTTTGCAAACAAGCTTGTTTACAGTGACGAAGCCACTTTTGATGTATCTAGGTAGGTGAATCGCCATAATGTACAAGATTGGTGGACAGAGAACCCTCATGCAAGTGTAGAACACATACGTGATTCACCTAAATTGAACATTTGTTGTACTGTTACATCTTCCAAGGTGTACGGACCATTTTTCTTCGAAGAAAAATTAATTACTGGTATTATGTACCTAGACATATTACAACAGTGGCTGATGCCACAATTACGAGCAGAAACCGAGGACCTCATTTTTCAATAAGATGGAGTATCGCCCCATTTCCTGTCAAAGGTCCGTAATTATCTCAGTGATCAACTCCCTAATCGCTGAATTGGACGTGGTTCTAATGATGATATTCCTCTTCTTCCATGGCCGCCTCGTTCACCTGACTTAACCCCGTGTGATTTTTTCTTGTGGGGTTATATCAACGATCGTGTTACGTGCCTCCTCTAACACGTGATTTGAGAGAACTACGTGAGAGAATCAGACTTGCTATTACCAGCCTCAACAATGCATTGTTACGTCGGGTGTGGGAAGAACGTGATTATCGCATTGGTGTTTATCGCGTCACAGGAAGTGCACACATTGAGCACCTATCAGATACAATTAAAACTTATTGAGGTTGTGCATACCCTCATATCATTTGTTTTTTCCCGTGTCCAGTACTTTCTGAGTAATAAAGTCACGAACTATGGGAGGGACGTATGAATAACTCTGTACTATACATGCAATCAACGGATATGCAATATAATTATAATCATACCACTTCTGATAGTATTACTATTTAAAGTTGAGAAGATAAATATGGAGTTAAGCGCAGTAAAATAAAAACATTAGTACTAAATGAATGAATTTCTGACACAATTTACATTCTGCTGTTTAGTTTTGCAAAATCCTATTCAACTAATAAAAGGAATTACGCTATTCAACAAACACTGTTAATTATACGCAGTATATGGAGCATTAATGTTTATCTTACCGTGGAGTTCTATAGTAAATCGACTACCACTAGAACATTTTCACTATAGAATATGTATTTAAATCTAAATTATATACATAATACGTGTGTTTTTACGGTAGACAAATTTATTTAAATTCGGTACTGAACTATTGACAATTCTGTACAGGAAATATTTATTTATTATTAACATTGCAAGAAATAAATTCAACACTGCATGCTTGGTGTCGATGGGTTGCTGATTTGTGTATGCCTGCCAGTGAGGCGTAAATAAACCTGACGTCCAAGGCGCATTCCGTGATCGGGTCGGTGCCCTCTTCCAGGAGTAAGGGGCAACACTCGTCCTGTGATCTGTCCGGCTCGTTTATGGATTTAACTCTTGAAATTCCTGGGACATGCAGTGAAGCCCCGTAGAATGTTATAAACAGTAGTAACACTGACATTACGGAAATATTATATTTTATCAATAACTCTAAGGTTAGAGTTGAAAAAAAGCCGATGCCGTCCGACATGCTACAGATATACTCCGCCTTTTTGTATGTCATCTCACTGTGCGTGGCGGCAGAACCTTAACAGGCACCATGCATTAATTACGTCGCAAAGATGGTAGCCTAGGAGATCATCAGACAGCAACAAACCTCTATACCTACAGTTGCATACAGCAGGGCTGCGACGTTTCCGGCACGAGTAGGTGAAGCATTTGCGCCCTAGGCACCCCCCGCGTCACAAAAATGCTTTAAATCAATCATGAAGTCTCCGGATAAATCTAAGGTTTCCTCTCCAGCTGACACCTTTAAATTACTTACCATGCAACCAACACCGGCAGAACTTGGGATCAAGGTCACGACGATGATTAATTTGGACAATAGGTTAACTCTCGTTGAGTCAAGGTCATACGATGTTCGTACCACACTTTCTAAATAGCATCTCACAAAAGGAGCTGTGAAATCATATAATTGTACCACGGAGGGCTGTTGAGTTAGTGCCGCATTTCCTGCAGGGAGGATGGGAACATATACCGTAAACTAAGTCCTGGAGGTATACCCTGAAGTCTGACAAGTTATGCTGCTCGCTGAATTGTTTTACATGGGCCGGACCTCTTACAGAGTCCGGGACTTTGTAAGGGTGTTCCGTTGTAATAATTGCCGACGCTTTGGTCATGCTTCCAAGTTTTATAAATCTGTTAATCAGTGCAGTTTTTGTACGCAAATATATCACGAAAGTGAGAACTACACATTGTGGGGTAAGACAAACCTACATAAGTGCGCGAGCTGCCTCCGCCTGGGTGCTAACGCTGACTTTGTCAAACATGACACCTCTAACGCTAATTGTCCTCTATACCAGCCGAGGCTCCAGGATGAAGTTATAATACAGCTTATTCAATATAATGAGAATTCTAGCGGCAAATCTCAAAAATTTCCGGATTCTCGCTGTAGAATTTTATTGTTACATTCAGGAGCATGGAGCTGACATTACTTTAATGCAAGCACCCTATCCGGCAAAATTCGGTAATAAATACAAACCACTTGTACTCTGTGGATATAAGCATCTTAAATACAGTCCAGTAATTCAGTTTTAGTTAAAGACCAATTTTTTGACCGTTATCTTACTGTATTAACAGGTGAAATAAATTTTCTAAGTCGTATACTTGAAAATGTAAGACACAATTTTGTTCTAATTTGTGACAATTTAATGCACGTTCTGAATTGTAGCACGGTACCGTCAAATTTAATTCAACTTTGGCCGTTTCGAACTAATTCAAAAAAACCAAAATCGTCGGTTTCTAAATTCTCTCCTATCTCGTTAATTTGAATTATGATCATTTTAACTTGGACAAAGCTCAAGCACTTTTTAACTTTCTTTACAGCGACACTAAAAAGAAATAAATAGCGTTTTTTGTTTTTGAGATACTGACTGTAACTTTTTTGTTTCATATTGAAGTTATATTTTTTTACACCATTCGATAGTGCTTTTAATTCTCTTTCCAATGATATATTACAACATACCATTATCTTCTCCCAAAAGTTCAAAATTTAGAAATTTTTTTTCGATAGTAGCTTGAGGACCAGTGGACCCTGAATTTGGTCATTTTTCTATTTATGCAACTCACATACAAAACAAATACTTGGCACAAATTGAAAGCTTAGTAAACAAAATTTTATCAACAAAGGAATTACATACAGTTTTCTATTAACTCAAAATATTTAATATTTGCTCCTGTTAAACTACTCTTTAATTTTGCAGTTAGTTTGTCTTAACCGATTAAAAATTTTGTTTTTACATAAGTAACTAATTATCGTATTTTTGTAAATCTCGTCAAATGTAGAAGCCTTACTTATCTGTTATTAAATATTATAGTAATACTAGTGCTATTTTTCATCTACTGACTTAAATTCGTTCATGATTTCTTATAATATAGTTAAAATTATCTTCGATCGGTTTTTTAAAATTATTATCGTGTGTTTTTTTAGATTAAGGCATTCGTGTTTTATGCCTTCACAATTAGAAATTATTGTTTTATTGTTTAGTAATCTGTTACTTGTAAGTCAAAGGTTGATAATGATTATTGTAGGTGAATTCAAAAAAATTTGGAAGCAGGTCATGGAACCACGGTTACCTATCAAACCCGTAAAATTATGATAAAATCCTTTGTATTGTGTGCTTGTATTTATTCATTCATTGTTTATGTTATTTTTCGTTCCTGATTTTGTTGTTATCTCAACTGTATTGCTATTTATCGTATTTTCGTATCTGCTAAGATTAGTTTTAAATTATTGCAAGAAAAATTTCTAATGAAGAAAAACTAGACTTCTAGAAATCTACTTCCAATCTCATAGAAATAAATGCTTCTGGTGTTACATACAATTTTTATTGAAGGCAACATAAGCTATTTAAGTTTATACTCGTTGACTTCTCTTTATTTTTAACCCCAAAATACAATTTCCACACTAAAAGGATAAATTTGAATTAGTCTGTTAATGTATCATAATATTGACGTAGAATCACATTTAATACAAATATTATAATAATTATTATTTTATTCAATAATCCTAATTGTTACTCTGATGCATCGTAATTTTGCATCCTATCGTTGTCAAAAACAATATTCAACTGTTTTTTCGTCTACTTCCTGTGCCCCGCACGCATTGGGCCAGAATGGCGCGAATATTTAGATGTATGTTAGGACATTGTCTCTAACATATGGAACCTCAAGAATGTATCAGGATGAATCACTACAGCGTGATTAATCAAATTCTAGATATTTTAGAATACTAATAATTAATTTATTAAGCTTTGGTAGCTTCAATGAGACTAGAAACCATACGTACAATGTACAAAACCAACAGAGACCTAATGCTGTTTTAGAATACACTACCGAAAATCTTACTGCATCAGTTCGAAAAACGGCAAACGAAACAGCTGTGCCTAAAACGACAGTTAATCGACTATTAAAAGCTAATAAATACAATCCTTACAAGCCTACTATTGTATAATTTTAGTTTCAAAAGACTACCAAAGAAGAACAGCTTTCTCTGAGTAGTACGTTCAAAAATGCCTCGAAGATCCCAATTTATCGAATAAGGCTATATGTACTGACGAAATGAGGTTCACAAATTGTGGAATATTTAATAGACATAGCACTCATTATTGGAGTGTGGAAAATCCTCACAATACTACCCAGAGGAGATTCCAAACGAAACTTGGATTCAATGTTTGGTGTGGTGTAATAGGTAAACTTAAATTTGTAATACTTTGGTAGGGCAATAATAACACTAGGGTACATTTTTCTAGGAAATTAATTAGTAGTAAGACAATAGCGGTTCTCCACCGAAAGTGGGCCCCAATATGACCGCCAGAGTGTCTGAAGGGGCTTAGCCCTAGGTGTTGAAGTATGACGAAGCCCTGGGTGCAGAAATGGGACCCCTCACTATGCCACAGACGTAGAGAGGGGCCCCAAGATGGCCGCTAGAGTTTATGGAGGGGTACAGCCTCAGGTGCAGGGTCAGCCACGTGGGAAGCGCTTAAGTCACATGACAAAATGTCTGACAGAGAACGGGGCTCAAGATGGCCACCGAGTTGGTGGAGAGGCGAAGCCCTAGGTGTAAGAATGGCCTCCGCGACTCCGTCCCCGCAGAAGAAATGGGGCCAAGCCTTAGTGACAAAATGGCGTCGAATCTGTTGCCAACCTAAATCTGGTTCCAAAATGGCGTCGGATCTATTACCAACTTAAATGAAGTTTCAAAATGGCGGCGGAGGCGGCGGCGGCAGATTCAAATTTGAATTTTCCCTGCCATTTCTAACTTGGAAAATTTTTCCAAGATGATTTTTAGATTTAAATATGGCAGTTAGAATGCAAATTTCAAATTTCCCCGCGTCGTTACTCGCGCGCCATCTATGAGTGTGGCGAC
>JAHWXV010022399.1:0-17289 GCA_024586415.1 Phrixothrix hirtus
AACTGAGAGTACTACCGTTATAAGTACAGTTGTTGTGAGCCGTGCCCCACAAATAAACAAAGGACCGCTCGACTGACCAAAAATTCTGATAATTATATCACTTAAAAGGCACGACTACGCAATAGAATTTTGTGAACTATTTTTAGAAAAATCAATAATTCAGAAGTATGCCATTCAATTTCAAATAAACATAACCAAGATTACAGCGCGCCAAATTAAATCGGGCGATAGCCTTTTTGAAACACCTAATACAATCAAAGTAATAACCTATGAATGCTTGATACTTGATACTTCAATTTCTGACAGAGCGCTTCATTTGATGATTCTAATTGAAGTGCACCACAACACTAGATTAAACATATCATCAAAGACGTACTGCAACGCAGTTCTCAAAAGATCCTTGGATTGTGCGGTAATATGAGTTGCTGCCCCATTCTGTTGGAAGAATCGTTGTGGTAAATTGTGATTGACCTGCGCCGGAAGATAGAAGTTATTCTACTTGCGACATATCTATCATTGCTAATGGTAACGGCACAAACCTACTCGTCCTCAAAGAAAAAGGGACTGATGATGACACATCACGCCATCTCGATCTTGATGGATGAAATGAGGGCGTCATTATTTTTAAAATAAACTTCCACAGCAAACAGCGCCATTTTAAAACAACAACTTATACCGAATTCTACACTTGCACCACGATTAACATCAAATCAGGCTGTACATTATGCCCAACCCTGTATAATAATGTTTATCCTATTTTAAACTTCAATCATACACTAGTAACCTACAATTTTTAATGCAGCAACAATACATTATTAGTGAACAGTTGTAAATTATACTATAAAATTTTACTGCTTGGGCTACTGTTCGAAAATATCCACTTCTTAGTACATTTTCGTAAATCTAGGTGGCCCACAATTAAAGGTATTAGCTTGAATATAAATAAAACACGTTAACTAAAAAAGGATGCTAATGTAAGATAATTGACATTTATACATGAAGTAATCGCTAGAAATTAAAAATTAGTGACTATTACAAACTGTATCCAAGTCTCAATGTTACAAATAAAAGCTCCAAATGTTATTAATAGATATAGGAATAAACAAAGCAGTTAAATTACACTTTTGCTAAAAATGTTCTCCGCATAATTAATTAAGTGAACCGGTTCCACTTGTTACGAATCCCAGCTGTGTTATCTTTTAAAACTTGCAATTAAAACTGCTTAGAATTAAGAATATACAATTCATGTATGTTGGGTTGCCGAACGTCCTCTTAAATCAACTCAAGTTAGGTGAACCCCAGATTTTCACAATTTCTTTTGAATTTTAACGCCAGAACATTCATTGAGATTGTTAAAGGCGCTCCTTAATTTAAATATACTAAAATAGACAGTGTATAATCAGGAAAAAGATTGAGAGGGGTCAAGGGGTGCTTCTAACTTACATAGCATTCAAGATAAGCATTTAAATTTTCGAATCCGAAATTTTGTTGTATTTCTCAATAAGGGAAAAATTTCGGAGAGTTCTGTGGCACCTACAGCATCCTCATTGCTACGCTATTATTAAGAGAAATTCATTTTCTTTGACTAAAATCGATAAATGCAACATTTAAGCGGTTACTTTTCGTCAATTCAAATTGAAAAAACTTTTCTTGAAGCTATAACAATTTTTATTTGTTTTTCATCTCATAGTTTGGATGACAAGTTCAAAGAAAATGATGGAGGTGAGGTTTTGCAGCTTTCCTAAATTCGCTGTGATATTTGTGGTGTCAATCGGATTGCTAAATTTTTTCTGCGTAACTTCTTCATTTCATTTTGATTTTGAATAGTAATCCACAATTTTTTTTTATATTTTTAGAAATTTGCAATTTATAATGATATTTAAAACCTTTATAAATTTGCAGCGATATCTCGCCTTGTTGTAATATAAATTTAAATGGTTTTTATTTTTAAAATAAAGTATGCATCGCCGAGAGCTGAACTCGAGCCCTTGCGATAGCATGGTGCACGTTCTATTTCTTAGTGTTGTGCGTCGGTAGCTCAAAGGTAAGCATACGTCATTTTAACGCAAGACACGAATTCAACAATCGGTCAATGCTAAATTTTCATGTATGTATTTAGCTTGTTTTATAAATTAAATATTCTTTAAGAATTATCTCGCGTTTATAATCTGATCTCCTTATCTTGGGGATCTAAATTCGTTTTCCTGTGTCGGAAAGACGATTCAAAAGCATTTGTCGAAATCTCGGTAATACAAAATGACGATTCAAAAGCATGTTTAGAAATTTTTTACAGATTTATTGATTTTTCTGTAATTTATAAGGCTTTTAACAAGAATATTTGTGTTATTTTTGTGAAAAATAGGATAGTTGCCATTATCCTACTTTTCCGTGCCGTTACTCCGTCATCACCATCCCATCATGGCTATTTCGCCGTCAATTCAATTCTTAATGCCTCAATAGTTTAATCTAAATGTGTCATACTATTGCTTCCTGCGATTTTTCCAATCTACGATAATTTCTCACTGCCCACAGATAGCGGATTGCATTGAACTAACTTAGCGAGAGATCGTAAGTTCTTTATAACATAAAACTTATAACGAACCATATTAAAGAAGTGACATAAATTAAGTCAAATTTGTGGTAATTGTAGGTGGGTATAATTTTAGACAGATGTACTGTAAAATTACAAACTTGTAGTGTTAACTTAAAATTGGTGAAAGACTACTAAAAAGTAGGTATACCACAGTAGGATAAACTCATATCCGTAGCACAAGTATAAACGATAACTAGGATACAGCTAATGACGTCTGAGCATTTATATTTTGATAAAAAAAATGCATGCAAGTGATCGTTTATACAACGAATATTACCTGTTATATATCCCGAGAATTGTAATTTATCTTATTCTTGTACTAGTAAAAATAAATCAATTTGAGTATAGCGCAATGAAAACCTTTAAGAGTAGCTGCAACTTCTGCTGTTTTTCGTGGGATTCTACTGATAAAAATAAATAAGTTACGCTGGTGCATATGTAAAAGAACAAAGAACAATGAAGTACTCAAATGGTGTTAATAATAGACATGGTGTCACATATGTATTTCCAAAACGATCTAACAAAATAGATAAGGCAACATTAGGTACCATAGACTGGTTTTATTAATATTTAGTATTAATTTCTCATACTGCAATTTGATGTTAAGGCACAATAAGTTATTTCAATCGCATTTACAATGGTTTTATTGGGTTTTTAATTTCAAATCGGGAAATTAAGAATTAATTGATGTCTTAAATTTACCAAATCCTTAATTTTAAGAAACGATCTCATGATTATTTGAAATCAATCTTAATTTACAAATTATCCTCTTGTCTTACCCGCCGCCGTCTATTATATATATATATATATATATATATATATATATATATACATAAAATAACTTACTTAACTAGGGCCTGTTTTACTCAATTTCGTTTAAATGAAAACAGTCCTTTTCTACATAGATGACGAATTTATAGTTCACGCAATAATTCATTTGACAACTAAAGTATAAGAATGCGTTCAGGTGTCAATTTATGAGCTCCATACTGATATATCGACCTTTACTGCACCTTCAGTATCCCAAAAATCATCGAACTATAGTTGAAGTCATCCTGAGTATATAATGTGGCAGGCGTAGGTAGTACTTTTCTTAGAGGAGTATTCAAAACGCTATTGCAACATTTAATAATTTTAATTTACTGAATACATTGATAAAAGCTGTAAATTTCCTACACAATAACCATATTTCTTGCAACACTCATCAATTATCCTGGTACTTTTCGAAAGCAAAGTACCAGGGAAGATTTCTACTACAAATTACATGAACAGCAATTTGATGGTCACAATTTGTAATACAAAAGATATTACTTAACTCTCACAGGAGATCCTGACAAGTATACTTTGGCTTTTATATTACAAAAATAGTTAGGGTAACTGTTTTTGATTTAAATTTCATCAATATTTTATCAGTAATTTTAAACGTTCTACGACTAAATTTTGAAAACCCAGAAGTATACTCGATAATTACACAAAAACAGTTAGCTTCACGTTTCACAAAGAAATATGAGCGCTGATTCAAATAATACAAGGGATATTCACTTTATTTGAAAAATTATTTTTAAAATAACTATTTGTTTAATATTGAAAAAGGGTATGTAAAGATATTTTAAACCGTAAATATTTTTTTAATTCTTAGATTTCTTTAAATTCGAAATTTAGTTTTTAAAGGAAATCAGAATTTGCGTGAATTAAAATTTAAATGTATAGGAATTCTAAAACAACAATAAAGATACAATTAAAAATTTGGCTTAATAAAGTACAAAATTGCACACAAGTAGATTACCGTCAATTATTTGTATAATTTACAGGGTGTTCCGAAATAATTATTTAAAAGATGACAATTATCTTTACAAGACATTTGCTTGTATCAAAATATGGATAGATGTCTACAGCAAAATGCGTTTCGCAGGATTTCCTGAAGCAAGTGATCGCTTTTTCCACAGTAGTTTTTAATTTTTACATCATGTTTTGCGTGTCTTCCTTTCATGGTACAGCAAGTCGTCTGACTGCTCTCCCTCTCTGTCGATCCCTCCTTCTATGTTGATTTGCGGCCCATCTTTCGTCAATGACACTGCACCAGAAGTGCCCATTTGGGCGTGGAGATCGTCTCGCGATCTCCTTCCAAAGAGCTGAGTGCTTGAGATTACCGATAGAGTGGCAACGGCATAATCCTTTCGCACATTTTTTCATACTGGAGGGATATGCGAGAACATACCTCCGAGTTGCGATCGACGGGAGACTTACGGGCAACCTCGTGGTTCTCAGTTCGGTATAAAGCTTTCCAATGGTTGATTATCGCTGAATGGGTCGCCAGGAAGATGTAGATATCAAAGCTCTTTAATCCCACTAAGAAGTGGGCGCCTATCGTCAGCGTGCACAGAAACCACCCCCTCCTCCCGCACTGTATCCATTAATGATACAGTGATAATCTCAAAGAAAATTCAAAAACGCACTTCCACTGCTGATATATCAAAGGAAAGCGATCAATGTCAATATTTCCAAGTTTTCTTTCCTTCTTCCTACCTTTCAATCGACTTTGCTATTGCGGATTGCAGTTAATGAAACGTTTACAGCGGGTGTTTAGTCCGCGACCTAAACATCAAATTCCACCTAAACTAGCACAGTTCATGTGATGTAAACGCGCAGGTAGGTTGAAGACTAACGTTGGGTCAACCTACGACACTCTACTAAAAAGTGATGCATAGTAAACAAGGAAAACAATGATGTAAATGCAAATGATTCGGCCAAAGTAGGCGGTATCCATTTTAGCTACCGACAGTATTTAGGGTTATACGACAGATAAATAATTTTGATTTCGTAGCTGACAACTCAACTGTACAAAAGAAGAATGTACAGAAGAATGTACAAAAACACAAAACAATCACAGCCTTAATTTTTGCACTGGTAGACTGACAATTGTCATTTTTAATATACTATTAACACGTGAGATGGCGCCTTAATACATTTTTCTGGGCATATTACGTAAAATAACGTTCTAGAAAAATTGACTGAACTACAATCCACCTAAGCATGACTTAGGTAACTTGATCTAAACACTGAAACTACGACCTATCTCCGTGCAATGAGTAGGTCAGCACATGTGTATCACCGCCTTCAAAACCGAATTCAAATTTCGTTCATTACTAATGAACTTTTTCCAGATTAGACCCGACATCTAAATTTTGTTAATTTTTTAATTGAGTCAAAAAACACTTACTTACAACAATGAGAAATCATGTGAAAAATGTCTGTTTATGAATGAAGCTCTCCTTAAAGAACTATTTCAGCCATAACATAGAAATTATGTCAATCAGTGTGTCAGTACTTTTTACAACCTCTGTTTATCCGTATTTAAGGTTCGTTTACAAACATTTTTAGGATACGTTGTTCAAAAATATATGTATTGTATTGCTTTGTTAAACTTTCAGTGCACACAACGGTTTCCTTATAATCAGAAAGATTTGACTATTTAAACTTTCCCGTGAGTTCAAGACACATCTCCAGCGGTTCTGTCTTTGTCAAAGATGACAAGTCATGATTTTCTATTCATAAAAGGCATTCTCAAGTTTTTCCATAAGTTAATCTGAACGAAGACACTTATAGCAAATCCCATCTTAGACAAGCACACTTTGAAAAAAGTATTTGTTTCCCTACACTTTTAAAAAATTAGGAAATTATTTGTCAAGTCGATTGCGTCCTGAAGAACTTTAAATCCTCCTAGATAAAAGTGGATATCAGTACAGGCGACAAACTTCCTTTACACTCGTAAAAATAGTTGGTAATTTCGTTCAAAAGATTCCTGAGAATTTAAACTGACCACACCATACAGACAAAAGTGATACCAAAGTCTTGCCAATTTATTCATTTAATCACATTGTTGAGAAACAACAGCAAAATAATTCCTCTTCATTCAGCTTTACTTAATTCTAAGTCTTATAGGAACAAGCCACTCAACTATTTCAGAAAGCTTTTTCTTTTCGGTTTTTAGGGGTTACCACTGCTTCCAACTCAGTCAGTGACGTGTTACTAAGGTTCCGTAGCGGCCCGATGAATGGCGAGCCAGTGCTTAAACTAAGTCCAACTACAAATTTCAAAGCTTAGAAAGAGTCGCAGGGGGCATCACCAATCGAATCAGCAGTGGCTCTCGACCTCCTAAATATCAAAAGTACGTCTTCAACCGAATTATTAACTACTGAAAAACTCACCAATGCATTTATATTTCCATTCATCCTAACTTATCTTCTAAAGTCCTAAGCTGTTTAGAAAAGATTTTTCCTGACAAGTTTTAGAGCTGTCATTGCTCCTAACTCAAAGTCAGTGACGTGCTACTAAGGATTCGCATGAGTTTGATAAGCCAGGGGCTGGTGTGCTTGGACTAATTAAGTCAACGAGGTCGCCGCCCCAACTATATAAATTGTAGATAAGCAACTCGTTGTAATTTTACTTAAAAGTAACGATAAATGGACTATGTCCATGTCGCATATATACTTCTAAAAAATTTTAGACGCAAAACAATTTAATCGAAATTCCTGCAGTAAAATTAAAAGCGGTCTAAATAGTATAATTTACCATTAAGCTTCCCTGAGAGTAATACTTAATTTGAAAATAAAAGATTTTAAATTTCAGAAAATATTTTATCACAATTAACATCTAATCCATAATCCCTACAGGCGGTTACAAATTCTTTTATTGTACCTTCATAATGAATTACTAAAAAAGCTACCACTTTCATCTAATTAATTTATAGCATATTTAATTTTTCAAATGTAATAATAAGCTTAATTGCCTTTTTACAACTTCAAGCTCCATAATAGATTAATTAATTCTCCCTAAAATTAATGACGACATCATAGTGGTGTTTACGATTAAATTTAACAATTTTTATTAGAAAAATTAACAGCAAAAATTTTGTAATTAGTAAACACGCCATAAATGCTGGTTTCAGTTACAACAATAAAATCAAATACTTTCGGTAACTGTTTTATTTTATTTATTTAGTTTATCTCGGGAGGAATTCTACCCTCTTGAGAAAATCATTAATTCCTCAACTCGCTAATGAATAGCAGAGAATTCCTAAATAGTTTTAAATCAAATTCAATTAAATAAGCTATCCTAGAAACGAGGCCGTTTGTTTAATTACAGTTTGCTGACAAAAGATCATCTGCAGCGCCATCTTTATTTTTAAAATTAAACCAACTGCACATAATTGCACCACCTATACAAAATATAAGCGGTTCAAATTGCGCTGTAAAAGGATGCTCCATACACGAACACGAAAAATTCGCAACACGACGCGATGTGCGTATTGCACATATTCGCTGGTGAACAATGAAGCTGCGATTGTCTTCACTGATAAGCCTAGCTTTCAGGAATAAAAACAATTCGATTTACTAGATGTCATACACCTCAAGTATATTAACGTCAAGGTCATTCTTAATTTATTTACTTTATTTTAATTAATTTCTTTGCTATTGGGTTATTCATTTGTTTGCACAATGTTTAACAAATCATTGTTTCTCATAGAACATTTTATAAATTTTGAATCATAGATTCAACATCGACGTTTTTCGTTTCGCACAGCAACCTACGCCTATTTGTCAATTCTATGAAAACAAGTAGCGCGTCGATTTGAAATTGATACTAAACCTACAAGTTTTGATTTTTATAAGCGGCTTTTTTGGTAAACTGTGAAAATGAAACTTCTTATCGCTATAGTCCTCTTAGTGTCATAAATTTTAATTGCAAATGGCTAACCAAACAATGATGCCGCCGATCTACACATTTAAAGATCAAGACCGTAGTTCGCCGTTGTATCCTCTATCTCTCTCACTGCGTTTCTTTTAATTTTATTATCAAAATTCCAGAAGTTCACCAAATTTGGAAAAAAAGAATATTATGATGAATGCCAAAAACTTTACACTCTCATTTGAATATTTTTCCCATACCAAGGCGTTTTAATATCTAATTCTTACTTACTAAGAACTGAAGTCCAAAAATAATTATTGTTAATTTTTCCAAAAATCGCGATAAAGGAAGCCATTCAATAAATCTTTCCCTTTACGAAAGGAAGACAAAAACATTCTGAGACAAGCTTTTAGCGGTACCTTTTTTGTGGTTACAAATATTTTTAGTTAGAACCGCAATATATGAACAAAATTTGCTAACACGTCAGGAACCTTTTTCTGAAACAAGGACAGAATACTAGATCACGCTCTTGCAAATTTTTAGGTACAAAAAAGAAACCCTACTGCTTTGGTGTTAATCTTAGAAGCGGTTTTAAAGCAGGTTCCGTTACTGTGGATAGTCAAATAACCTCATAAGGCTCACCGGGTGAATTTATGATCAGAAAAAAGCTTTTCCTGCAATTTGCCATTGAAGAAACTCGCCACTTTAAAGAAAACTATTAAAAAACTAAACATCTTATCAATTCCATCTAAATTTTGAAAAACTACTCATACGCCAAGGTATCAACTATTTATACTATTTTGAGGGTGAAAACCATTTAGTTCTATAACTTCTTTGCAGGTAAAAAAATTCTCTTCTAATAGGGCTTTATATAGATTTTCGACCGCCAATCTTCCATCAAGACGTCGCGGAAATCACAGTAAGAAAAATCAACATTTTTCCTTGATTTGGAAATTTATAAATTCATATCAGATACACAGATGCAAAGTAAAAATTTTCTCTTGGTGGCGAGAAACATATCAATTGAAATATTCTAGTAGGACAAAATCTGAGATTTTAAATTTAAACCTATAGAAAGGAATTGTACGCCGAACGGATGCAGGTTCAAGCCCGGTTCAGGCCCAGGTCGCTATTTTTCAACGGGCAAAATTTAAAAACATGGCTTCTTCTCGGTTAAAGAAGTAAAATCGTAGGTCGTAGATTATAATATTTGGCACGTTAAAAATCTTCATCCCTCGAGGTTCTACTAAATTTCGGTAGGCATGACGAAATGACCGTAGTACTTCAGTATCCCAAAACCTCGGGCACAAAAACAAACAAACCGGAAATAGTTGTCGGCCTTGGTGATGGAATAGTTAACAACTGTGCCTCTATGCCGAACAGTTGCGGGTTCCAAATTTATACATTTTTCAGCTTTTCCCTGGTTAAAGAATTAATCCATAGGTCTCGTGATAATGTGATATTTGGAAAAATGGCCGTAGTCATTGTAGTCATACAGGAAAAGGGGATTTCTATATCCCAACGCCTCAATCATAAATTCAAACGACAATAAACAATTATTGGCCTTCATTATGTGATGGTTTAGCCGAAATAAATTTAGGAACGTCTTCTTCTCGATTAACCAAGTAAAACGTGACGTTTGATTCGGCTAAATGACCCTGTGGTCATTCTAAAGTATCAGCTACAAAAACAACCAAGAAGCAATTGTTTGCGACAATAATACATGTTTTCCTCCACATCGAAAGAACGAGGGTTCAACTCAGTACGTAAATTTTCTAGCTGAAATAAATTTCAAAGCGGTAAACCGAAGATCCCGTGTGAATGTGATTTTTGGCACTTTAAAAATCTCCTCCTCCAGGTTTAGCTAAATTCCAGGAAACTGCGAAATACCCTAGTAAGTGAAGACGTAAAACCAAAGGGAAATCCACACCCCAAAGTCTAAGACGCAATAAGAAACAATTGTTTTTACTCAATTTAACCGATGGTAGGTTTCAAAGAACACGTGTAAACAAATGAGCCACGAGAAAAGGTGGCGATTTTAAAAAATGTTTTGGCTTACTGCAAAATTTTGCTATTTTCTTAAGAGTGATGGGAAAATATATGCTCGGATCTAGAAAACGAATAATCCCATTTTTCCCGCTGCACACTTAATAGAATAAGCTTAATTTAGTTTACCATACAAAGAAGACATTGTCCCAAAGTATAGCGAACCAAAGTTTTGTTAACTGAATTGAAAGTTTTCTGACACGCTCGGTGACAAGTTTCCTTTTCTACGAGAAAATGTATGGCAAACAATGATTTCAACCACGCATTGTTTTAAAGTAAACAAACTTGGGAAACTATTTCTTTCGCGCAAAATGTTGATAAAAAAATTGTCGGTGCCATTCTTGGAAATAACAAAAATTACATTTAAGGATGAAAATGCTTTTAAGAAATGGCATTTTTAAATTGTTTCGTAAATTTCGAAAGGAAATAGTGTTTTCCCAGATTTAAGAGGCGTTAAGAAAAGCTATCATCAATTGAAGAAAGGGAAACACTATTTACTAGGAAATTTACGCATTATAATTTTCCAAAATCGGGCAAATGTTCTCGCAAAATTGTTTTACCAGAAATTTTCTCAGTCTATGGTTAAATACAATATGGAAAAGATATCCGTCCTGTCTGAGAACTCGCTGCCTGGGTTTGATTCGCGGTTGAGACACATGCTTCCCATTGATTTTGAGATTTAGAAAAGTTAATAACAAAGCGAAAACACTCTAAATCCAGAATCGAAATTTTAGTAATTAAGTAACTGAAAAATTGTCATTTTTTTCTTTGGCGATTTAAGGTGATTTTAGGGAATCAAAATACCTTGAAACCAGGCGGACATTAGCATTTGGCATTTAACATTTTTCCACCTTTCCACACTATACCTATTCAAAATTGAACATATATCTTCCAATGTCAAGGTGTTTTTAGCAAAGCGTTATGCTTGCCCAAAACTAGCAAACATTTGCTAGCAGTTCGTAAAATACCGAAGGCTTGTTCCAGCAGTTTCAAATCAGTCATAACCAACCAAAACTATTGTTGTTGAATTTGTTTGGTTCTGGCTCGTTTGAAACTACTCTAGGGACAGACCTTAAATGAATATATTGAGTCATAAGCTTTCCAAACCTTGATCAATCTGTGTCAAAATAATTTTGTTGCAATCTCAAGTTGCGACAATTATCAAGACATTATTTACTAGTAGTCTGTTGTTTTTCCTTCGAATTAAATTTTCCATGCAGAGTGTTAAAGTGAATTATATTACGGGGGAAGACAAAAACTGAACAAAACTTTCTAGTGCAAACATTACAATTTTCTTCGAAAAATTAATAACCGAGTTGAATCCTTTCCAAATACAAGCTGCAGTCTATGGTTTTAAAAATGTGTTTTTGCCTAAAAATGCACTCGTATTACAAAATCACATCTAAAGGAAATGCCTTTGATCCAAACAGCTGTTGCCGGTTCCAGGAAAATAAAAATAAGAATCTGTGTATGCTGTGCTGTCTAAACCGCCAGGCGCTTACAAATTGTAAAACGGAACGTCGGAAAACGTTTGATATTTCAGAAACTACCCTTTTAAAAATTGTTTTATTACATACAAAATTCGAATTAATTTCTTTAATCTCATCTCGAGTTGGGTTTATTTAATTTTTACATTACAAAAGTGTTAAGATGCTTAAGAATTTGTAAAACTGCGAATTCACGGAAGGTCTTTAATTAAAACATGTAATCACAAATAAAAGTGTATGTACAAACACTTGAATGTAATCTGAGTCGAATTATTTAGTTAAGGGGCACAGTAATTGATCAATTCTCCAACATATCCGCACATTTATAACGTTAATCATTTAATTAAAAATAACGAGTAAAAGAAATGGATGCTTCAATTTTTGGTTGTCATCCGACGCTGTGTGATTTTGGGCCCCTTATCTTAACCAAAAATGCATACAATTACAAGTGTTTGTGGAAAACGTGTAATAGACTTACCTTGTGACTTTCCCCAAATATCGTGATGCCGGCTTTGGAGGTAATTACCCTCCCCCACACAATTCACTGATAATTTTACAACAAAAGTGCTAAATGAGGCACCACTTAATTTAAGTGTTTTGGTAACAGTTTTCTGACATTCACCTTATTTAGGTACCTTAACTTAAAAATTGGTGGACAGTTTTTATTCTTAAAATCGTGAGGTTGTGTGGCGTTCATTTATTTTAGTGTAAAAGTGGGAAACTTTCGTAAAAAACAAATTTTAAAACACAAAAATTTTGTTTTAAAAATATTAATGTCAATCATTTTATATATATTAAATTATGGGTAACAAGAATCATAAGGAGAAACGCCGTCACCATTAGCTGTTCGCAAAAGAACTCACTCCGTCGCAACCGACCGTTATCAAAAGAATAATCGCGGGTGGCGTTGCCTAGCGAGATGACAGATGAACAGGAGATGTACTAAGGTTGCTAGGGGAGGTCCAGATCCAGTGCAGGAACACGCAAGCGTAATAATATCCCGGAGTCTAGAGGCGGGATCAGAATCCAGTGATACATGGAGACAGGAGACAGACTATAAAGTAGGAAGGAAACGGAGTGAGATGAACTTTAGCATTATGTCATGATTCCCTTCCGGGACCTGGAGCTTTCTTAATAGTGGGGATACCGATACAGTTTATGGCTAAACACTAAACACTTTTTTATGGTCAGATTAAAGTGAGAGCGGTTTAATGGATTTGTTTGCTTGTAAGAAAGATAGATGGTGCAAGCTTTGTGCAGAGATATATATTTTTACCACTTTTTGTTACAACAGAATGAATTTCTGGATTATTTGTTATCTATTTTCTTATTTATTGCAATGGGGTAAGATTTTTAAATTAAATCTTTTGGGAATTTACTCAAACATTCATAACAAAATGGTATAGTGCTGGGATGCTCCGGACTAATTCTTTTCGTACAGAAAGTTTCTAAAACTGAAAACTATTTTACTTAAAAACTGTTACTTTTAATATATAAATTAACTTGTATTTTATAATTCTTTTCGAAAAAATGTGCTTCACTTCTGAACTTTTAGTTAATAAATAATCGTTACGGTAACTTGATTCACAATAAAACAACCCCAAATTGTTTTCAAAGATAAATGGACAAACTAATCGAGATTATTAAAAAATAAGGAGAGAATAAAAAATATCATTCTACAAGGTGTCGCAAATTCTTAACCCTCGACTTCCAATTCTTATAACTGAAATTTTTAAGCTCTTAACTCTGTTCTTAACTTTTAAACGATAACTTAAGCGCAACTCTAATCTGCCAATTTTGAATTTTCTATTCTTAGCGTTTCGCTTTTAACTTTTATTTTTCTAAGTTGTGAACTTTAACTACTATCGCTTAGATATTTACTATTAATTTTTATTTATCAACTCCTAGCTCCTAACTCTCTATTAGGTACAACATTAAGCTTAAACTCAACTGTAATGCCCAAAATTAACGCCTAATGCTTAAGTATTTACTGTTAAGTATCTCAATTCATATTCTTGACTTGTTTTGGGCTCAACTTTCTGAGCTATCAAGCCGTTAATCTTACCCTTAACTTCCCGACCTTAGAGCTTTACTATTAATTCTTAATTGTCAACCCCTACCTTTAGCACCGTTCTATGCTCAGTTATAACATTAAGCCTCATTCTCAACTGCAACATCTAAAATTAATTCCGAATGTTTAAGTCTTCCCTGTCAATTCCCCCAATTCATAATCTTAACTTGCTTTTGGCTCAACTTTCAAAGCTGTGAAACTTTAATTACCAACAACTACATTTTTACCATTTATTCTAAATTCTCAACTACTAGCTGTAGCTCATGGTGCTCAGTTTTTCAATGTCAATTCTTATCTCCTAACTCTCTTTTAATATTTAATCTTATCCTTAATTCTAACACTCACATTGACTCCTAATGCTTAAGTCTGTATTGCCAGTTCCTATTCTTACTTTGCTTTTGGCTCATTAACTTCTAGCACTTAGAACTTTGCTATTAATTCTAAATTCTTAACTCCTAGCTCTAACACTTAGTACTAAGCTTTTAAATGTCAGCTCCAAACTCCTAACTCTATTACAACATTAAGCCTTAATCTTGATTCTAACGCCAAAATTAACACCTAATGCTTGTCTTTAGTGTCAATTATCTAAATTTATATTCTGACTGAACTATGGAGCCTCAAATCCTAACCTTAATTTCTAATACTTAGATTTTTACTATTAATTTTAAATGTTCAGCTCCTAGCTCTAGCTCTTGGTTCGCAGCTTTTCAATTTTAGCTCTTAGCTCCTAACTCTGAGTTATAATATTTAACCCTATCCTTAATTCTAACAACTAACATTGACTCCTAGTACGTAACTCTTTATTGTGAGCTCCTAAGCTTAACTTGCTTTTAGCTCAACTGTTTGAGCTATCAAGCCTTAAACTTTATCTTTAACTTCTAGCGCTTAGACCTTTACTATCAATTCTAAATTCTTAACTCCTTAGTATTCCGCTTTTAAATTCCAGCTCCAAGCTACTAACTCTCTATTACAACATTAAGCCTTAATCTTAACTCTAACGTCCAAAATTAACTGCTTACCGTGAAGTGTCTCAATTCATATTCTTCATTTGCGTTGGGCTCAACTTTCTGAGCTGTCAACCCTTAACTTCAAGAGCTTGAAGCTTTATTATTAATTCTTAATTGCCGGCTCCTACCTTTAGCTCTGTTCTTTGCTCAGTTATAATATTAAACCCCAATATTAACTAGACCTTTACTATAAATTCTAAGTTCTTAACTCTTAGCTCTAACTCCTAGTATTCCATTTTTAAATGTCAGCTCCAAACTCCTAACTCTCTATTCCAACATGAAGCCTTAATCTTAACTCTGACACCCAAAATTAACTGCTTAGTGTCTCAATTCATATTCTTCATTTGCGTTGGGCTCAACTTTCTGAGCTGTCAACCCTTAACTTCAAGAGCTTGAAGCTTTATCATTAATTCTTAATTGCCGGCTCCTACCTTTAGCTCTGTTCTTTGCTCAGTTATAATATTAAACCCCAATGTTAACTCTAATATCTAAAATTAACTCCGAATATTTAAGTCTTCACTGTCAATTTCCTCAATTTATATTCTTAATTTGGTTTTGGTCCGATTTACTGAGCTATGAAGCCTTAAACCTCAACCTTAAATTCTGAAACCAAGACTTTTACTATTAATTCTAAATTCTCAACTCCTAGCTCTTAGTTCTCAGATTTTCAATGTCTGCTCTTAGCTCCTAACTTTGAGTTATAACATTTGACCCTAGCCTTAATTTTAATGGCCAACATTGACTCCTAATGCACAAGTCTTTGCTGTCTTTACCGTCTTTACCTATTCTTAAATTGTTTTTAGCTCAACTTTTTATACTTTCAAGCCTTAAACTGCATTTTTAACTTCTAGCGCTTAGACCTTTACTATAAATTCTAAATTCTTAACTCTTAGCTCTAACTCCTAGTATTCCATTTTTAAATGTCAGCTCCAAACTCTTAACTCTCTATTACAACATGAAGCCCTAATCTTAACTCTGACGCCCAAAATTAACTGCTTACCGTTAAGTGTCTCAATTCATATTCCTGATTTGCATTGGGCTCAACTTTCCGAGTTGTCAACCCTTAACTTCAAGAGCTTGAAGCTTTATTATTAATTCTTAATTGCCGGCTCCTACCTTTAGCTCTGTTCTTTGCTCAATGTTAACTTTAATGACTAAAATTAACTCCGAATGTTTAAGTCTTCACTGTCAATTCCCTAAATTCATATTCTTAATTTGGTTTTGGCCCGATTTCCTGAGCTATGAAGCCTTAATACTTAACCTTAAACTAAGAAATAAAGACTTTTACTATTAATTCTAAATTCTGAACTCCTAGTTCTCAGATTTTCAATGTCAGCGCTTACCTCCTAACTCTCAGTTATAATATTTAATTTTATTCTTAATTCCAACTACCAACAGAGACTTCTAATGTTTAAATCTTTATTATCAGTTGCTTAATTGGCTTTTAGGTCAACTTTGTGAGTTTAAATTTTACCCTCAACTTCTATCGCTTTGAACTTTACTATTAATTCTAAATTCTTTGCTCCTAGCTCTCGAGTTTAAATGTCAGCTCCAGGATCCTAGCTCGCTATTACAACATTAAGCCTTAATCTCAACTGTAACGCCCAAAATTAACTCCTAATGCATATTCTTAACTTGCTTTTGCCTTAATTTTCTGAGAAATCAATCCTTAGTTCATAATCTAATTTATTTCTAGCCGTTCTTAACTTTTTACTGCTACCTCTTAGTTCCTAATTCTCAATTATAACACGTAATTCTAAGCGTAATTCTAACGTCAAACATTGACTCCTAATGATAAAGTCATTACTGTCAATTCTCTGAATTCGTATTCTTATTTTGCTATCAAGCCTTAAATCTTAACCTTAACGTCTATGCTTAGACCTTTACTATTAATTCTAAATTCGTAACTCCTAGCTCTAACTCTTAGTTCTCAGCTTTTAAATGTCAGTCCTTAGTCCCTAATGACAATTACAGCATTAATTCTTAATTCTTAAGCCCAACTTTAACTTTTAAGGCTTGTCTTTACTGTAAGTTCTCTTAATTCCTATACTTAACTCTTAGCTTTTATCTTTTAAAGTTTTCAGGTATCAAACGTTAAATCTTAGTCGTAACCCTAACCCTTAGTTTTTATTCTTAATTTCTAGCTTTAGCGCTTTAAATATTAACTGTGTACGATAAGCGCGCTAAAATTCAAATTTGCGCTAGCGACTAATGGTATTAATTAGGTTTTTTTGAAGGACCAGCGGTTATTATTTTAATAACTCGCAAACGAAATAATAAGTTAATAAAACGGAAATGCTGTAGGTTTCTGCACTGATTCAATCTTGATTTATTTACAGTGATAGTTGCACACAAAGTGAATAATTAAAAATGTAATATAAATTTACACTTACCAAT